>JAAMPD010000198.1:0-74303 GCA_025266255.1 Trissolcus basalis
CTAAAAATATTACGTGTTTTTTAATTTTATATTTTTCATATAAATATTATATAAACTTTTTGAATATGGAGTTTTTCGATAGAATTTATATTCATTTTATATTTCATTAATATAATTTATAATTCATTTCTGTCTATGCGGGATATTTTTGAGTCAATAAAGTTTTCAAATAAATATAATATATTTTTTAGATAAAATTTATTTTTATTTCGTATTCGATTTATATAATTTATTGTCGCTTTATAAATGATTTATAAATGACTTATATATAGAATATATACATATATAGAATATATATATTTTAAATATAGAAAATATACATAAAATATATTTTGAAATGTATTTTTGTCTGTAAGGGTGATTTTTTGTTTGAATAAAATATACGATCGTTTTTACTTAAGAGGTAAAACATTTCATATGAAAATTTTTCAATCACAATGTTTGCAAAGTTAAATACTTTCATTCATTGCATCTTAATTAGTTCTTCAGACGATGGGAAAATTGATAAAAACACGTCGGAACAGAAAAACCTTTTATATCAGCTGACATAAAAATTCTATTCTAATTCATCTTAACTCTTTTAACTTTTGTGTGTCCAAAGAGACGAAAGTTTCGAACCAAGTCTTCATCAGCGACAGCAAAAAAAAGCTGATGTTGAGTGCAAAACAAAAGCAACTGAAATTGCGCCACTGGCGGACTTATTTATGAACAGAAACTTTGCCCCAATAACGTTTCGGATTTTCGAGGACGCACAATTTTCCGTGCCTGCGTGCAAGCGACGAACCCAAAAATTGTCTGTGAAGTGCAAACGACAGAAACACCCGGCAAAATTGATGTGATAGTTTTTTGGCAACGAATTTATAACTATTGTTGAAAAATTAAAAAAAAAGCACCAAACAAAATTTCTCCATTCTGTACAGTCTTGTTTTTCATTTTTCTTGTAAATAACAAAATTTGATCTATTAATAAGAATTCATTTAATTATTTTCACATTCACTTAGTTTATAAAAAAGTTTTCTTTCATTTCGACTGGTAATTTCTCTGAAGCGAAAATATAATTCAAAGGTAAAACTTGAGCACAAAAATTATAACAAAAATACACTCTACATTTAACTTTTTAATACATTAAAGTAAAAGTTTGCAGTTGAATAAGAATGTAACTAATTATCTTCTTAAAAGTTGTCGACAAAAGGCGAGTCCGTAACGTTGCAAGTCTGTTAATTACATTGTTATCCGAGGAGATAAAAATTGTCGACTTTGCATCTTGAAACGCGCCGCCTCTGGCCGTCACTTTTTAATCCTTTCCAAGCGAGCGCGTCTTATTTATATTTTTTGGCTTCCCTCCCGCAACGTTCAAGCACGATGTTCAAGATTTATAGTTGCTTTTTCGCCTCGCCTTTTTTTTACAGAAATTTTTCAATATCTCGTCTGACATTCGCACTTCACCGAGTCAGCTACTAAAATGCAACTTGTCAATTTAGATAACATCCTGCACCTGCGACGAACAGCATTTTTTTGCATTCTTGTAAAGTGACCAAATAAAAAAGTACACGTTCTTATAAGTCGTTGAATAAACAAAATTCCGTTGCGTCAGGAAGATTATCGCCAACTGGACCGTGTTACGACGTGTCTCCGAGACGGAAAGGAGTTGGACGGACTTTTTTGACGTACAAATCCGCCGCAACTACCTTCCCGACCAGGCAACACGAATCGCTTGTTTGGTTTGTGTTGTTGCTTGACTTCCGGATTACCGCCAATAAACGCTGAATTCCTTTTACATAACTGTTGTAAACGTAAACTTTTTATTTATTTATATATTTTTGTTTGTTCAAACATTTTTTAAATCTTTTCAAGGGGCCTTTCAATCGAAACGGCTAAAATTGTTTTTCGTACCAAAACTGTTCAATTTTGAGTATAATAATAGCCTCTTCATGTGTAGATAATGAAATGCCGATACAAAAAAAACTCGAATTGCAATAGAAAAAATTGTTTCCTTTCCAATGCATGGAATTTGAAAGCGAAAAAAATGTATTTGATGAAATTGTGTTCACATTTTTGTTGATAACTTCATGAAGAATTATTGAATGAAAAATCTTTGTCACAAATATGTTCGTCCCGGAAATTCAACGGAAAAAAACATAGTCAAAAAAGTACATTTGATTAAATTGGAAATCGCGAGACAAAAAAATGGCGCGAAAAACGTTGCAGCTGGCATTTGAGTTTATCACGTATTTAAATGAGTCTAGCTTGTTACAAGAGCATCGTAGAATGTTTGAATAGAAGGGTATCCGTAACAGTATGCAGATGTCGTAGATATCGGTCTGTTTCAGGCGAATGAACACAAATGCGTGATTAAGTTCATATACATAATTTGCATAAAAATATGAATTCAAGATTTAGTTCACTGACCGTTCACTGGTTACATCTCTGGAAAAGCTTCATAATTCACTTACTAAACTATATATAATTCCGTCTCTAATGTATTCTAACAGGATTAACAAACATACATATTCCGCGCACAAAATGATAAGTGGCAACAAAACAATATTATTCAAAATTATTATATAAATCATAAAATCTATGGAACTACCAAATAAGTACCTCCACTGTTTAATTAACATTTCCTGTAACAAAAATAAGATTAGAATAAAAATGATAATTGTAATAATATGTATTTTGATGTATTTTTATGGGATTTTTTTCGATGATGAGTTTTACGCTGCTGTATTTTGATATTTACGTTTTCATGATGTCAGTTTTTAAAACGGTGCACGATTTTCATCATCTGAGCCATAAAAATACGAAAATGCACACTGTCGAAACATGGAAATTTAAACAAATGTCGCAAATTGACACAATATCCGGTTCGACAGAACTGTTCAAAAAACAACACATTTCATGTAAAATTTTTCCAATTGGCAATCACATCCATGAAGTAAATCGAGTGAAAACAATCGTAAATCCTCCTCTAATAATTTTCTAGGCCATGAGACGCAATATATTGTTCATAAAAAATTGTTTTCATTTCCATCGACGGAAATTAAGTACTTTCATTTTTAATAAAATTCACTCGCTGTATGTTTTTTCCAGGATTATCCTTCTTCCGTATAATGTTTATGAAAAAAAAAAAATCACTAACCCTCACTTACATCAAAACGTACAACTTTTACTTATACTTTCATTTTTTTCACTCTCACTTAGGTTTCTTTCCTTCGTATTAAGCTTTCACAACTAAAAGCTTTTAATGCAATTTTGCTATTAAATAATAACATTTTTAATTTGATAAAAACAGTCTTTATTTTCTCCTTCACTTCAAACGTCTTAATAATGTTATTTCTTTAGCTGCAATATAATAAAGTGATATTGCATTGTGAAGTTACCGGAAAGTCTTTCGTTTGTTATAGAACAACGGCTTTGTAGTACGCTCAATGTTTTTTTTACATTAAATATAATACCGTTCATCGTGCAATTTCGTTTTCAATTGTTTCCGTGTCCATCACTGGTCATTTTATTTATGCAGTTGCAATCAAACTTGTTGAATCAATGCCATGGTGACGTCATTTTCCAAAATGTCATATTTTTCGTTTTTGTATCATTTTTATTTCTATTTTTACTATTCTCGAAACGTGTAACAGTATCTGACTTCAGTAATTATTTGACATTAATTCTGTTTTCGAAATAATTTTGCATACGTTTGAAAATAATGAATAAATTTGTATTACTCAAGTAAAACAATCCTCTTTAGAGGTTTCTGCGGAAATTTAAGAACATTATCATTCTGTTCTGACAATTTCAAAATCATCATTAAAATTTTCAAACAAGTCTCGCGAAATATTTTGCTGTTTCTTTCAATTAGGATGTTGTTCGTTATATCTAGAATAACTTTCGAGAAATAGTTTATAAGTGAAAAATAACAATTTCGCAAATTCGCACCATGAGGAAAATTAGCTTGTGAAACTGTTGGTATTATCTGGTAATGATAACTAAAATATCTTGTGACGGATAAAATTTCTTAAAAAAACAAAAATTTACTTAATAAACATCGTTTTCTTTGAAAATAAAATTATTAATTTGGTTAGACCCTCACGGATGAAAACATATTTTAATTTATATTTTTTTATAAATTTGTATACTGATTATTATATAATTATTATAACATAAATTATTATAATATATCCTCGTGGAGGAAAATATATTTTGAAAATATAAAAATTATATATTTTATATGATGAAGTTATAAAAAGCGGCAATAAGGCAAAAATAATTATTATTATTCTAATAAATTAGAATATATTTTACCGTTTATATTTTCGTCCGGGTAAATTGCAAAATTGTAATACAGATATGAATAACTATATATAATCATTGGTATAATGAAAATTTAAAATAATATATCAACTAAATATCGTTCATTAATGGAAACATATTTATATACATAAGATATATTTTTATATTTTGGGAATATATTTTCAGACATATAAGCAGACATAATTTCTGACATATATGCGATATATGACAAAACTTGTTATGTTAAAAATAGAATTATAAATTTCAGTAGGGCAAGAATTATATATATAACAAACATGTAATTGGACATACATTCTGACATACATTCCCCAAACATGTGGCATACGCAGCATATGTTTGCGTTTGCCTGGAAACCGGTTTTGATGGTTCAACTGAATTCATAATATTGCCTAATGTCTATGATTTTTGTCGATGCGGACATGAAAAATGTCTGATACCGTTAGCTCGTTTAATTACATAGTTGTCGTTGGCACACAACGACAAGCCAACACGACCTAAAAAGGGGCGTAAAAATACACAAATTAACGGGCATGCTACCGAACGAGCTCTCGACTCGATTAACACCACCAATGATGCGACATGTACAAGCATGTATATTGTAAATAACGCGCATTGTTGTTTCGTTGTTACTTTCTTTTTTATTTGCAGTAACGTATTTTTTTTTTCGTTTCTCTGCTCATGATACAACGTAACTGTGTTTTTATCGTTTGATTTTCGTTCGCCCTCATTGCTTATTCGAAAGTCTCTTTTGTGAAATGTTGATAAAAATAAGAAATGTAAATTTGATGGAACTAAAAAATAAATTATTTATGCGATGACTTACCGAAACGATATTGATTCAATTGAAGCACGTCAATTTGCAGGGGTCCGAAGTTAAGAATGAAAAGCACAGGTGTAAGAGTGAGATGGAAGCAAAAACGAGGCGTAAAAGGTTTTAGAGAGCAAACGAAAAGCTCAAGTGCTTCACAAGGGCTAAATCTCGGCTGCTTAAACTTTCAAATTCCATTGCAAACATCTCGCACTCGGAAAACCACCCAATCCTCTTTATCACTTTGTTTTTCCCGCCTCCATCGTTCTTGTACAGCTCGTTATAAAAATACCGATATGTTTATACGGTATAATGTTTTAGCCTCCCCCCATATGATTGCCAACCGGAATGAATAAAGAAAACGCATTGCAAACTTTGTGCTTGATATGTTGCCGCACTTCGATCAAAAATATAATCAAAACGAAAGCTGTTGTTATTATTAACAAAGGGGAATCATTCCTGTCTGCGATGAATGAAAAAGGACTCAGGAAATTGTAACATGTTATCGTACATGACGTCAAAATAATTTTATTCTGTGTATACGTTAAATGTTACCTGAGCGGAACAAAATAGAACAAAATTCAATAAAGCATCTGACGAATCGACGTCAGCGCGTAAAAAGAAATCAGGCAGGGGGAAACTTGTTATTGGCCATAGGGCGCGTCAGAATTGCTTTGAAAAGAGAAATTTGCTAAAAACGTACTCTCCAAGGAGGTCTATCCGGACGTTAAATTCACGCTCAAACTTCGCGAGCACCAATGCTTCTATTTCAGCCCGACCGTTTAATGACACTATAACTCGGTGCGCTTTATTTCCAACGGGCCAAGTATATGAACCGAACTGTCGAATGATTTTTCATTAAGAACTCCGTCAATTTCAACATGAAAAAACTAAATGTATAAAATTTCATATAGTTTTATGCCCGTTCTCGTGTTATTCGACACTTTCGAAGCAGTGACAAAAAATTACAACTAAAGTTTGAATGTATATATATTTTTTTAGTAGAGCTTTTTTTACGGATTCATGGCTACTCCGGATCTCATTTGTTTTTCAATTTTAGTAAAAATACTACTGTGTTAATAAAAAATTATAAACTGAATTAAAAAGTGATTGCCGTAATGGAGCAAATTAATAATGAACAATTTTAATTTCACGTTGTAATCATTACGAGTGAACAAAAAGCGCACATAAAAATTGCATTTCATGCGTATTTTGTTCATTTCGTTCAAATCAAATTCTTTTTTGATTTTCATTTCGAAGAATCGCATTGAATTACTCAATAGAGAGATTCATTTTTATTTTGTTCTTTTTTTTTCTTTATATAGTTTTAGTACAGGAGTCATAGCCGACCTGAAAGTAAACGAACCAACGAGGTCAATGCAATTCTTAGATCAAAATATTTTTAATAATTTATTTTCATTCACTTTACTTATTTATATCGAGTAAAATCTGGTTTCATTATATATTAAAAAAAATGTTATCATTTTTATACTAATTAACATATGTGTCACAGTGAGCCATACTGCTTTTATTCATGAACACATCCGTCAGTAAAAACTGAATATATATTTTTAAAAAAATTAGGTGAAAAACTGATCGCTACTTTTTTTTTTTTTTTTGATATTTCAAATTTCATCGCTATAAATTCGTTCTTTTTTTCAATTTCGCAGCATTAAAATACAGAGAAATGTATCAAATTGAATAACCATGTTTTTGAATCGCGATACAAATTTACGATTCGATTCCCAACGATTATCGCTGAATTTATTCATTTTGATTTTATTTGTACGCCAGTCGCGTGATATGCGGCATAATTCGACGCTGATCGCGAACAGCGAAATATCATTGATTCGTTATCGCACACAATCTGTTTGTTTTCAAGCACCAATTCATTCGTGTTCATCTCGTTGGTGCTGTTTGTAACCCGGATTTTACACACAATGATCGTTACTGACATATTGGTCTATAAATTGTTGTAAAATCGAGCGCGAGATCGTTTGACTGTGTATTAATGTGATTTCAAATGCATCTGTCAGTGGAGCTTTCTATATACTCTAGGTAAATATTTTTTCCTTCACTCTCGTCATATATTCACCATTTTTTACGACTGTCAAGTTTTTGTTTGTTTGTTTTTTTCTCTTTTTGCATAAATTGTAATTTCCTCTGATTGTAAAAATAGCCAGTGTCATTGAGATATAAAAACATGCTTTGTAAAGTTCAATGTTATTATCATGAAGGTATAGTTACTCAATGTCAATGGGAAAATGAATTTCTTATTATAATCGATTGTTAATGCCAAACATTTGTTAATGACTTAATGAATTCGTCGAGAATTCCATTTAAGATTACGATCGCGTCTTTTAAGAGCTTTTTTTCTTTTATTACTGATAACAAACCCGGAAGAAATCAGACCGGGGCATTTATTTTCTACAAAATATTACATCTCTGATAAAACTTATAAATTAGAACATGAAAAATAATGAAACTTTAGTGTTTTGCTTTGGAAAAAAAAACACCGTCACAAGTTTTGTCAATTGTTTTACAAAATCATAAAAAAATTGTTTAAAAAAGAATTGTTAAAATTTATGAAAACGAAAAAACAGGTTCATGTAAACAATTATTCACAGGCTAATCTGATTGGTTGTAAGTAACGTTTCATGTTACCCTTTTTTTATTCGTCCGTACAAATTTGTATGTGCAACTTTTTTTTCATAGTTTGTTGCATCATATAAAATATACGAATCGTGCTCTGTATATGTATATATTCAAACTCTCACGTTTTCGTTTTATATCAATAAACGATACTGTCAATCGATACTCTACCATGGAACTACGTTCTTGTTGTAAGTTTTTTTTTCAATAAAAAAAATGTTAACATGCGTATGACAAATAGCAATCGACGTGGATACTTTTTCAAGTACCAGTGGAGCAAGATCACTGCCACGTATGACCCGTAATGTGATTTTTTTTTTAATTAAAAAATGGATAAAAACACTATGGATTATGGACTGTCTGTGGTTTTTGACAGACCCGAGCCTCGAGATCGATTCACGATGGGACATGTAGAAGGTTCAATTTGTTCGAAAGCAATCATTTTTGAATAATTTCTACCGTTAATTATTTCTGTTTTACGAGTTATTGAATGATATTTTCCGTTTGAAAAAAATAGTTCCAATTAAAGGGATCGTTCTGTGAAATATCTAAAATCAGTAACAATCGATGAAAATAATTGATTTTCCGAGTATAATTATGTCTCTAGGTGTAAATTATGAAATGTCATTGAAAAAAAAATTTATTTGAAAAGAATTTCAAAATGGTTGATGGTATCCTCCTTATTGATCAATTTCGAGTTAGTTTTATTTTTAAAATATGCAGAATTTCAAAATAAAATAAAATTTTATTTTGCAAAGCAAAATTTTTATTGAAAAATTTGTTGAATGGTTGTCAACAGTTATATAATCGTTTATTTCTGTGTAAAGTAAGCCTTTATCTATTTACAATAGATATTTAAATAAAAATGATGATATTTAAAAACTTTATCAAATACATTAACTCAACCCCCACGAATTTTAAATGTTAACTTTTATATGATTTATATAATGGCTTGAGAAAAAAAGTGTTTTATGGATTTATTAACATATCATTGTTTATAAAAAATACCAAAGTTCAACTATAATTAAAAACTGTTCAAATGTTGCTCAGTCCAAGATATTTTCGGTTTTAGAAACTGGTGTTTTAAATTCTCTATTATTTCCTTGTGAATTTACAGTATGATGAATTTCTCCTGAATCACCCAAAAGTACCAAAAAAAACTGATGACTCGAAAAACTCAAATTTGGTATCTACGATATAAAATATATTTACATAAAAGATATTTGCATGTTCATCTCGAAATGAAAATTTGTCGAATAGGTTCGTTTTCGTTTCAGTTAATTGAACTGGTGAATTCGATTCAATGATCGGAACATTCGTTTTAACATTTGCAATCAAATAAACAATTCGTTTGTTCGCGACGCCCTGATTGAATCATTAATTTAACGATCATCAATGGAAATAATTTTAACAAGTAAACGCTTCGATTGAATGTCCTGTCAGTTTTGCAGTCACCGAAAAACACACAGGTATATTTAGGCAGGGTGGCGCTCAAAATGGCGATGGTGATAACCGTGCAATGACTGTTCAAGTATCTATGCACTGAAAATCATGATACCACCGGTCATTTGAATTGGCTGTTAATCCTAATGCACGACACGCACCGAGTTAATGTAAGAACCCTAGGTCCGGCATCACGTTGATGTAAACTACTGCACCGTTGTCAAGTGCAGTCATTTATCTTCGAGTTCATGAGCTTATTCTGAGTGTACGTATAGTACGCCACGGCTATGTCAGCCGGACATAACTCACGGTAATTGAAAATGGTTCACGTGTATTTTTGACTCCGTTACTAATTCAGATATTACGGAAAAACCTACCCTCGGTAAATCTTACTTCCATTTCTGATAAATCCACATTTACAAACAAAACAAACAAATTTGTTTCGAATTTATTTATTTAAAACGTTAGAGAAAAATATTGAATAATAAAAAAAGTAAACAGTGTTACTAAAATGATGATAATAATTAATTATTGTTAATTTTTCGTCTGTAATGCAATTTCAATGAACAACGAAAATAATAAAAATTAAAAATTAGTTTCGTTGTTTTTATTTTGAAAGAACGATCGGTAAATTTTCTAAGTTTATTTGACTTTTTTCCGAAATCATTCAGGAGATTTCAAGATGTATTAGGAAACTCGCATTTGTCTTAATAAATTTACTTCGAAAAATACGTATCAATTTATAAAAAAAAAAAAAAAAAAAAAAAAAAACAAAGGACGAATAATTATCGAGTCGAACGTCACCGCGGGATTCGTATAAACTTTTTTTTTCCCCTGGTTTTTTTTCTTTCTAATCTATAAATAAACTCGGCAAATATAAAAAGCCACACCGCACTCATAAATTCGTAATTCCAGTCGATATAGAGGAATTACAGCGTTGCAATTTCGCTGCACCGATGATACTTTAATCGTCTAATTAATCTAAAGTAATTTACGCCCGTTCATCTGTATGAGTGAGACTCACGTTTTTCATTTGAAAAGTTGGCGAAAATGAATGCGCGATGACCGATGGGACAAATAATGAGGTTTTGTGCGCGAAATCGACGGGATCGTCAAAGGGGGATAGGGTGGGAGGTTCCGCGCGCCAATTGAATGAAAATGAATTACGCAATTTGGCGGGTTCGCATGAAAAGTGAAGACTGGTTGAAAAGGATCGGCTGAAAAGCCAAGTGGAGGCGATGTAAAGAAATGGTGTTAATGTCATGTTGGAGCCAAATTACACCCCTCGGTTGGATATGCCGCGTCCGAGGGTATTTATCGACCGCGTTGCCATGCCAGCCCGCGTGTATACACAAGACCATCAACCACTATCATTGATCATCGCTTACCAAAGCCTGTGTGTACACGAGTACGTGAATTTCGCGTGTTTACGCGAGCGATACACCTTCGGGTTCTTTTCACGCAGTGCGCACACACACGTGCACGAGAAATAAAAATAAACACTCATTACGATCAAAGTTGAGCCTACACGGGACGCAATGAATAAGTTAATCTATATACAAAAAAGAACTTTGTTATTACAGTACACTTTTTTTTTAAATCTCCTGTCTCCTTTTATTTACTTCGCGGCCGGTTTGAAAATTGCTGCCTCGCGAATCGACAAAAAATGTTTTCACCCGGTGTCCAAGATTACCATGCAAATAAACCGAGAAATTAGAGGCAACAGAAAAGTCAAGCGGAAGGAGAACTTTCGTCAACTTTGTTGCCATTTTGTTTTCATTTCTCTGTTTTTGTATGTTGCAAAAGTTGTTGACCTTTTTGAAGTAAATAATTCAGACTTTTATTTTATACTTTTGGATGGCCGGGAATTATGCTTTGAAAAATGTATAGCACGGGAATTTTTTTCTACTTCGAAAGTGTGTTTGAAATACACGCTTAACGATTCTACGAAATACACCTGAGAAATCTTCCTTATAAGATAACCTCGTTCCTGAATCATGACCGAAAGTGACCTCCGCGTTTTTGAATATAGTTTGAAATCACACTTGCTGAGTCCCTCTCTCTCTTTGAAGCACAAGATAAATATTGACTTGGGTTTATATAATTCTGAATACACATTTTATACATTCGTAAATTCTGGAACTTTCATCTCTCCTACTTTTGGTGTCTACACGAAAATGCAATTCCGTCAAATCGCACGATACCGATGTTTGAATAAATGATGACTACTATTCATGAAGAACTATTTTCTGCAGATATACGGCTCGGGGTTGTTTGTTTACAGATATAAAAATGGACGTATAGTCGAAGGGTTGTTGATTCCGAGGGGAAAATTTGTTCTATAATGCGGTTCACTTATAGCTCCGGCTTTATAAATAGGACAATAACTTTTGCACACTTTCTCGCTAAGTCCATATGCAAATGCCAAGTCGGGTAGTTTCGATTGTATATTATATAGTTAAAAGACACATATGCGCACTTAAATTACAATTAAACTCCAAGATTCACGTAGAAAATCCTACACCAAAGCTGTTTCGGTTTTTTTTTACCTTTTGATGATTTTTACGAATATTAATTTGCTTAATTGGAATTCTATTTATTTTTCTTTCAATAAAAATTATGAGCTACGTCTACAGTTTGTGATTGATTTATAAGCTTGAAATATTGGAGAAAAATTAATTACGAGAAATTGTATTAATCATCTACCAGGGCAGTCTAGGTACAACAACGATTGAGTTATTTCTTCAGTTGGAATTGACGAACGTTAATGTCTTCAAATTCACCCTCCTAAATTTATGCCGCCCCTGTTATCCAGGTGCTTATAATAATACCATCCACACGTAAAGGTCGGTCGTGACTAACAAACCCACACCTTATATTCATCGTATGTCCGACCTATATTATTTAAATTACTAACATTCAATTAGAATCATTGACTCGGTCGTCAAATGTTTTTTCGGTGCCTCGCAAAAATAATTTTCAGTGAAAAACTG
This sequence comes from Trissolcus basalis, assembly GCA_025266255.1. NCBI lineage: Eukaryota > Metazoa > Arthropoda > Insecta > Hymenoptera > Scelionidae > Trissolcus > Trissolcus basalis. Next base: position 12,205 of record JAAMPD010000198.1, read on the forward strand.
AGGAGTGTCATAAATTTTAATTAAGTTTATGGCGTTTGAAAAACTAATCGCGAAGAATCTTATCGTTAATTAGAAATACCGCTAGCGAAATCGAAAAAAGAAAAACAATGTAAACGCGCGCGGTGGCAATGAGAAAAATGTTATGTAAAAAATGGCGATTTCAGTGCGATAAACAAAACCGCTTTGTTTGCACGTAAAAATCAATGTCGCATTTCCTGTGTGATGAATAAATTATATTGGAAGATAAAATCATTTTTATATAAACAAAGAAGTAACAAAACAAAAACAAATTGGTTGATGAAAATGGATACAATATAAATTTTCTGTTGTCTTCTTTTTTTTTATTTTATTTTTTCCCCGCATATTATCATAACGGACAGGTGTGTCGACGCAGGAAAGTGTGGGCGCCTATACATTAACGCACAAATATCTGTCAACATTTCATGATCGGAACGCCCTATAAAATTCGATTCTTGTTAATTACCGAGCATCACGTTGCTAGTCGCTTCCGAAATTCATTTAGCTTTAATCAATACAGAACAAATTTGAAACCAAAAAAAAAAAAAAATTTTCCTTTCTCGTGCTGAAAACGATTGCAGGTGGTTTTCTCTGTTTCGTGCGATCAGTTTCATGATTCCTTCAATTTAGTTTTATTATCTCAGATGCGAGAGAACATGAATTCTATTCCCGCATGGTTGTTGTTTGATTCGATTTTCCGCACGAACAATTTGAAGAGCAGCCTCCAAACAGTCACGGCTGATTCGTCAGGAATTGCTTTTCATTGAGCACAAATTTCATATGCCATTTTAAAAACGCAAACATTCGAGTATAAAATTGGTGAGAAAAACATGAAAAACTAAAAAGTGCGAAATCATTGGTCGAACTCAAAACTGAACAGGAATCTGGTTGATGAGAATAAATACACAAATTCTGATTGACGCAATTTAGTTATTTCTTTTTATTTCTCTTCTTTTTTTCAATTGGTTTCGTTTTATTGATAGAACAGCCTGCATCTCGTGGTACACAAAAGATTTACACATTATCATATCTTCTCGTTCGAATGGAAAAAAACCTGTCACAATCGTCAATCGACGGATCAGTGATGTCAATGCGTGAAACTTTTGCAGTATCGCTGAATCGGCGTTCAGCAAGTGATGGCATTGCAAGATCCACGATTATACATTGCACATCTGTGAATTCTTCCAGTGCCAAGACCCGCCGGAACCCTTTTGTTTTCGTTGCATCCCTTTTTTATTTTCTATTTTTTTTTCTTTCTATTTTACTTCTTCCATGTCCGACTGTGATTAACTGAAAAATCGGCAGGTGAAAATTTTTTTATCATGACTTTCTTCTTTTCTGACTCTCAAATCTATTATTTCAAACGAAAATAAACTGAAGCAACCGGGTGAATTCGATCCTGCCGTAAAATATTTTTCGTTGAATGAAACTAAAAACAAAACATCCGGTAGAAAATCGACGAAGCAACTGGAGAATTTTTTTGTTTCTTTTTTTTCAATGAGACAATAAAAACAAAGCACCGACGAAAAGAAGATGAAAGGAAAGTGATTGAAAGATTGCGAAAGTATAACTTTTTCGAGCAGTGGTGAAATTTACGAGTTCACCGCTGCAGGAAGAAGTTTAGTTATAACTATAAGGTAGAAAACAAAAGAACTAGTCGAACGCGGTACACCTTGACGCCTTTTTCGCAGTGACGAAATATCACTGGCATAACTAGACACATCTACCGCGAACCGGAAATATTTTTTGGTTTTGCTGCATACTTCTAAAATCTTACCTTGAAAAAAGATTTGTTTGATTACTCTTTTTTATTTTATTTATTTTATTTATTTATTTTTTTTCAACTGTAATAATTTCGTTTTTAATACTAAATTTTTGTCTGAAAATGTTAACTTTTTCTTGTATTATTAATGTGTTTGTAATTTTAATTTTGTTTTCTTTGTTATTTTTTAATTAGCTTGCATAATTACAAGCTAAGAATAATGAATTTAACATTAATTCTGAATTTAATATTATTATTTGGTATTTATAATTTAATATTATGAATAATAATATAAAAAATTAAACCAACTCTTAACATTGCCAAAACTTTTTCCATCAATTACAAAAATACATACAACCATCAGTGGTTAAAATTATTTCTACCAATCTCCAATAATTCAAACTAATATCGAGCAAAATTAATTGACCAAAGGTAAATAAGCCGAATGAAAATTAATTGATTGATGTTTGATTGGGTAAATATGCTATGAATTATTCAAGATTGATTTAGCCAGTTCGTGTTTCTGGGCAACGGTTGAGAAAAAAGAGAAAAATAACATCGAAAAAAAATTAAGACCGTTTAAGAAACATATTTTCTTTCAGTCTGACGCGATCTGCGAAAGAAAGTCACGTGTGCTGCGTGAGCGATAAGCTATCGCGAAAATTCTCGCGATTGCTTATGCGAATTTCTTCAAGCGGTTGATTACAATTACAATATGCCAGCGATAAAAAAATCGTTATAGCATTTCGTAATTAAACGTCTGAGAAAAAAAATCAGACGAATGTCAAAATTCAATAAAAAAACTTGTTCTTTTTTTTCTTTTCAAATCCACGTGCACATTCAGCGTAAAAAATTTTCACCTCACTAAAATCTCAGTTTTTTTCGTTCAATGCACGATAAAAATTGTCGACGAAAATGCACTGCTAATTGGCTAGTCAAAAACATTGTATTTCCACTTTAAAAAAAATATATACCCGATGTTAACAAAAAGTTTGCAAAGTTGCAAAAGTTGCAAAAAAATCGGCAACGAAAATCGGTGGGGAAAAAGTTGGCAGACGACGGGTAATGAAAAACAAAAAAAAAAAGAAACGTGAATGAAATCGAGGAACAGGCGCGTTCGAAGGCGCGTCACACACTAACGAAACCGAGCTGCCACCGGGCGAAGTTTGGCGCATCAGTTCAAGGTGTGCAGGTCGAAACAAAGTTCGGCTCGGGGGCGCTCGGAGCCCGTCGTTCGGCGTTCGGCTTGGTCGGCTTTTGCGAGTGCAACTGACGCAAAGTACAAAAGTGTGACTGACAAACTCGAGGGGTTGTTGGAGGCCCGCGACCGGCGACTGCGCGCACCCCACCGCCGAGCCCCCGTTCGATCACCCCTTCTTTCGTGCCCTTTTTTTTTCACGTCACTCAATTTTCCTGACCGGTGTTGAAGTTGAGGATTTAATGAGCAGAAAGAATTACCTCGGCTGGTATATAAATATTTTGCTTTTTCTCTCTCCGGTTTTATATTCTGCGACAAAAACGCGTAGCCCAGTTTTAATTAAAAATCCACAAACTGTCGCGCAAAATTGTGGAGACAATTAGATTACTCTATTAGCTCCGACAAGATTCAATCAAACTTATTGTCCGGGAGATTTTTATGGGACGCCATTATGTGCGCACTTTTAGCGTTTGTTTTAGCACCGATTCGACATCGGGTCGTAAAATGTGTAATGACTATTAAGCCAGAGCATGTTCACAAACTAACAATAAAAATTTTCCCCCGTACAACAAATTGGTTTACATGACTTGGTACCATCAAAATTCTTCGCAGCTAACTGTTAACGATTTTTCTTTTCTAACCAAGCGGAAGTACGTTGCATACATTACGGGGATACGAGGCCCTAATAAAAGCTCATTAGACCGGCAATAAAATTCAGTCTACACGATGAAGATTTTATTAACTTCTTTCTGCACAGCCATACGGCAATCTGGATTGCTCATTACATCACAACGAAGGAAAAAAAAAGGTTCGAGTCGAGGGAAAAAAAGTACTTTCGCCTGGAACAAATAATCAATTAAAAACGATGCTTTGATCTTGTCATAATTAAAGCCAGTGCTCGCGAACCATCTTGAATCTCGCGAACCCACCGCTGTTTGATGTTTGATAATTGGATTGATTTATCCGATAAACCTGGTCGTTTACCTCGTTCAGATTAAAACTGCATAATTATAAAAAAATAAAGACGGAACAGATATAGCATCGCGAACAAAGACAATTATTATCATGTAAGTGGATGCTAAAGTTAAAACACTGTTATTCAACTTTGCTGCACTTCATCCCGATCGATAAACAAAAGATGTAAGCTCACGCTAAAAAAGTGCAACAATCAATAAACTCTGATATAGATACGACAATAAAATAAATAACGAGCGCAAAGTTTTATTTTCTATTTTTTTTTTTTTTTCTAACCGCAATTAAAGTTTGTTTCTATTTTCATTCATTAGTTTCATTCGTTTGACTGAATGCTAATTGGTTGCCAAACTTGAAGTTACAATAATTAAAATTCATAAGCCATTAATCAAATTAAAAATTGTTTTCAAATTATTATGGACTTGACAAATAATTTTGTCCTGCAATTGAAAACGTGATTATAAATTTGTGTTGCAATTAAAAAATTTTTAACGACGTACAAATGGACAAAAAAATATATAATGTTCTGTCACTTTTGGTTGTAATTCATCAGTCCTTTAAGAACCACTCGACAAGTTTTTTTGGTTTGCATACGAACTTGGAACCAAAAATGGTCATGTGCTCGTCAGAGTCCGTATTTGTAATTTTCGATTGCGAAACTCTATGACACGTTTTTTGTTCAATGATGACACTTATTATTATGGCGAATGTTTTTTTTTTTTTTCTAAATCCTTATTTCACCAGATTTGCAATTTCTTTGCAGTCGACCATTTAGATAGTGCATAATTATTCATAGCAGACTATCAGAACTTTGAAATTTGAAACTCAAATTCAATTCTCAGATTTGACGAAAATGGTCACAACTTATCTGCACTTGAATTTGCTTAATGATTACAGAAATCATAAATGATTAACATAATTTTTCATTGTAATCTTTTAGGCAAGCATGGAAGAAATGCTAAACTGATCATATCATAAATTCAAAGCGAACTTTTTCTCATTAAGTAATAACTGCTTGACCTTTTGCAGTGAAACATAAATCTGAAAAGATTAAGGGGTTAGAACACGCACACGAAGAAAAATCATAAAAAAATGATGAAGATACGAAGGTTAGAGAACGATTCAAAATCAGTCGATCGTTAATCGTAATTAGTTGCTTGCCGTGAGTTCGAACGAACGAATCTTTTTGGTTTAAAAGTATGGCAGGCGGCATGAATTTTTCTTACGAGTTCTTTATATAGATCACGCCATTCTTTCTTCAATCTCTCTGCTTAAACATCTTCAAACAAAAAGAGCTCTTTAAACGAAAAAAAAAACTACACCATTCAAACTTTCATCTTCTAAATAAAATAAATGAAAATAAAAATACCATTTCGAGCTGGGCGTTCTCGAAAAAAATATGAAACAAAAGGTTATAATTGTGTTTCTCCATTAATAATAAGCAACCTCCTTTAATTGTGCATTTCATATTACGCAGTTCGACGTAACAATACTTAACACGCGACTTTCTCATTTCGCAAAGCAAAATGCACCGTCTTTTAAGTTGTTATCGCATTTTTTTTATTGTCCCTCAACGGACTATCATAATCTGACTTTCATCGTTTTATCGCGTTTTCCTGTTTCTTTCCCCTTCATTTTTCTTGTCCGATCGGTCAAAACAACAGATGTCATGCTGATCCATTAGCAATGGTGAGCATGTGGCCAGAGTCTTAGCTTATCAAACGGTCGATCTTGAATTTTAATTAATGCTCGTTACTCGGGATTCGAAAATCGCGACGAGGCATTGTCGTCAAGTTCACCAATTGAAATCGCTTTCTCCGCGTGGCATTTTGATCGCGGCAGATGCACTTGTCTATGTAATGGGAACATATTAAATAAACATTTTTGAAGACACGCGGCTTTCTCGTACCACGGCGTCGGCGAAACTTCGTGCATCCTTATTTTTTCCCTTTCGTCGTGGAAATCGCGTTAGAATTTCGAGAGGCATTCCTGAACTTCCCATCGCAGATGAGAAAACGGCCAAGGAGGACGCACAGCTGACAGGACGAAAAAAAAACTGAATTGTAATGTCCTACAAAAATTTAATGAAAAAAGAAAATAAATAGAAAATATGTACTTTTCGACTCGACATGGAGATCCATCAATACTTTCGATGAAGATCTTGGAAAAGTGGATTTTCAAATAGTCAAATGGCAATCATTCGAAGTGCAGTTTCGCTGAAATTTCGACGGATAATAAAAGCTGCGAAATTTTATCGGCGCATTATTCTTCCATTTCATCCTACTTTTGTACATGTTGAACGTCAGTTCGAAATGGTTATCGCAATATTTAATGCGGAGTATGTTCCGTGCAAGAAACGAATAGAAGGCGCATTCTTCGGAGGCGCGATAATGTAACTTCCTTTTTACATTTACATGAAAAATGATCTCTCGAAAAAAAAGTGTTCAGAACAATTGTTCTACCTAATCACGATTAAGATGCCACATTAGCTGACCATAAATTACATTTTTTTTCTCTCCCTCTCGACCAATCGTGCAAAATCTCAACGTTGATGCACTGATTTGCTAATTTATTTATTGATTTTCCGTCAAATTGAAAAGTTTTAAATTTTGCATTACAAAATAAAATATGGATTGAATTTTTCATTCGCCGATCGAATTTCTCTCGTGCAGATATTTTCAACCCCTTTTGTGATTTTTACAATGTAAACGAAATTAACGTTCAAATACGTGACAATATTTTTAATAATCGAATTGGCTCGTTTTCAACGCTGATGAGAAAAAAAACAACTGTATGAAAACGTCTCACGAGAAAAGACGACGCGCGTAATTACATCGGATTCAGTTTCGTGTCTAATTTATATCATTACAAACGTGCATCGTGAAAAACTAATTACAACAGCCTTTTTTATCGCTTCTATCCGTAGTTTATTTGGTACTGAAAATTAACACTCGAGCGGAGCTCTTGGAACGTGACCGACCAGCGGTTAAGTGTAACTCTGTAAGCAATGTCCAACAAAATGAAGATCAATAAATGAATACAAACATTTTTACAACATTTCCAATGACAGAGTGAATTTTCAATTATTTTTTCAAACGACTTTCCTTTTCTAATTCAAAAATTTTTTTCCTCGAATGAAGTCGGTTGAGCATTGATTGTTCATCGGCGAAACGAAATCGCACGTTCTCGGGGACACGTGCGCCGAACGGACGAGTCGGCCTAAAATTTGGCACAAAGTTTCCCTCACTTTCTCATAATCTAGAACTCGCGCAAAAATTTTATAATCATATTACTTTTGCGCTTGAGCCTATAAATAATCCGCAAATGTCGGTCAAAACTTTCATTCGTTTTATTATGAAATCTCATTTACATATTGCACAGTCAAAACCTTCCTTGAAGTCAACTTCAAACTAATCATACAACAATTTCAATATTTCTGCAAGTTTTTCTGTTCCTTCAATTTTTTTTGTCCAACTTTCGAGCACACAGAACAAGATCCAACGAGATACGCGACTGACGGCGGTTTCCTTGTCGCATATAATTTTCCTCGACGTTTTTTGCGAGCTCGGTAGACTTTTCTAAATGGCGTATATATATATTTCTTGCAAAATTATTATCTCGGGTTATTCAATGCATGAGTAATAATTTCCAGGTAGAAGTTGAAACAAACGTTGACCGACAATTTTCAAAGACTCGGCGAGCGACAAAAAGTCGCGGGTAACGAGTGGAGAACAGTCAAGAGCGAACAAGAAGACTCTCCTGCGGTGTACGAACCGGTCCCCCCGTACGCGTAAGAAGTGTCCGCTCTAACGATAAAGGCAATATGAGTTTTGTTACGAACGTGTACTCGGATGCTCATTACGCGCTTTCTCCCCCCAATGCGATCATTCCAAATCGCCCGAACAATAATCCTGAAGTACGTCTGACAGAGAAAACATGCCATCATATATTGAACGGCGGATGAGAGAAAAAAAAATCGAACGCGAAAGCCAGCGAACTGTAAAGGAAGAGAGACAATGGTATAACAAGCGCGACAGGCAAGTGTGCACGAAATAACGATATCTGCACTTACTCTCGGTTTCGGTCAAGGTTCCGTGAGCCGATCTACTTTTTGTTCGACAGTCAAGGTCAGTTCCTATGGGGTTACTGCAGATAAAAGCGAATTTTTTTTCGGTCGCTTTTATATTGCGGCGATAAAAAATGTTGAAGACAAAAAAGTAAGGAAAAAACAAAATGCGAGGCTCTTCTACTGGTTCAAGAAGCTGCGAGACTTTTGAACCATAAAGTTTCACGGGAGCAGGCAAGGTCGATTTTTATGGGGGTTTAAAAATAAAACCCAGTAAACCGTCTTTCCTCGCTAGGTTTTTTTTTTTGTTTTGTTTCTCTAATAAATAAGGAAGATAAACTACCGACTGGTTGAAAAAAAAGGTGAACTTTTGTTTACCATAAAATAATTTTATACCCACGTAGGAATTATGTGGAATCGAGGACAGAGCTGAAGAAACGTTGCGGCTATCTGTAGGAGCATCTTTCTTGAAATCTGTGCAAACATGACGGTTCTGTACCGAAATGTATCATCTTGTGATTTATGACAAGATCAGAGTGCGAACAAGCTGCGACTGCATGATTGGTAGCTGACAACGAGTACTGCAACTTAATTTGTGGCTCGATCGATGATAAATTTGAGCGTACTTTTTTTAAATTTGTATTCTCACCTAGTTTAGTTACTTTCCAAAATTTGTGAAATGAAATACCAAATGTGAAATTGGAACCAAACGTAAAATACGAAATTCTCTTGAAATTAAACCCGTTTGAATCTTGAATGGTCGGGGTAATTGTGGCAGGTTGGGTAATCATGACAATATTAAAATTTGATACACGATTTCTTTTAATTAAAACTATAAATTCAAAAATAATTTTGATCGTTTAATTCAACTTTACCGAAATGAACAAATTTGCAAAAATGATATTTGAATATCACATTTACCCAGAAGTGTCATCATTACACCAAAGTGCCCTTATTAAAACACGAGAAAAAAGGTTCAACAATTTGTACCATTAAAATAAATGAAACGAAATAGAAAAAAAAATAGAAAATTGAATCGTAATGAAGAAATTGCAAAAATACTATTATATAATTTGTAGACAAAAAAGTTACCTATTGAATGTAAAAATCCAAAAGAAAGAAAAAACTGAAAGTCTCGAAACTGAGCACTGTTGGCACTGTCACAAAACACAGAATTAAGACCACTTTCACAAAATCACACTTCCGACGTGACTGCTCATCTCTAGTCTAATGAAGTCTTATCGAACAGGTTGAAGAGACAGTAAAAATGTATCTCTTTTTATATTTATTTAAAAAGAGACAGTCAAGTATTTATCTACCGAGCCAAAAGATCGAGAGAACACTGGCACACGCACCTTCGCAGTCGGCTCCAAATTATCGATCAGCCTCTAGTCGCGAGATTAACAGGTGGTTTTTGCGCTGGCAGCGTGCACACAACGCCGGCTCAGCGAACACTCTCGCGCAATCGAAAGATTGTTAAGAAGAAGAGCACCCTCTGAATATCATTCGAAAATTATCTCTCAACATCAGTGAAAAAAAAAAAAAAAATCTAAACAAGTGTCCTCGCGGAACCAAAACCGCAATTATCAATCGGATGCAATTTTTTTAAATCAACTTGTTTCCTTCACTTCATAGGTCCAAACGAACGTTACAAGTGTCGTCCTGTTAAAAATCCTTTAGGGGTATGGGGCTGTCATAAAGTGTCACTTTTTGGATGACTCCAGTAGTCCATGAACGCGATCCCGCGGCACGAAATGTTTAACGAAAATGCATCGATAAGCGGCACCTGTGATGCAGGCATAAGAAAGGTTTTGAAACGACTACAGACAGGCTAGCATGAAGCCAGTACCGTGTCGTCTCTGACTCCCCGTACAGTGTGCATTCACCAGAGCGTGGAGAGGGCAAAGTTAAACCACAGAGGAGGAGGAGGACGTGGTGGTGGCGAACAGAGGAGAAAACGGAAAAAGATCGAACAGGAAGAAGGGGCAAGAACAGGATGAATAGATCCAGGATCCACGCGAACTTAGATCAAGATCGACGAGAACCTACGAGTTGTCGTGCCACTCACACACATGATGCAGCCTGCGACCCACCAACCATTCATTTTCATCTTACCAGCAGCATCGAAATTTATACGAGCCAAAGTTTGTTATATTCTCGAATAAGTAAATCAATTCAATTAACGTACGATAATTCCGTTGCTTCCAACAATCTCGGTTATAAATGGATCGGAATGATTTTTATTCTTTTTTTTTCTTTCTCGAGTCTTCCTTACTCATTCAACGTCACAGTGAACAGATCACACGCCTCATTTAATTCTGTAGCGTGTACACTTTTGTCCTTGTAAGACCACCAGGCTTAGACTGGACGGCTTAATTTTTTTTTCTTTTTTTAGTCGGAAGAGAAATTGCAATAAAACGAGTAAGTATCTAAACTTGAGTCAAAAAATTGAAAACAAACTTGTTAGTGGTTGTTATAAAAAATAATCGCTTCCGTTCCTGATTTCACGCTTCGGAAAATGAATGCCGTGGTTAGTGTGACTGATTAATTTAAAAAAATGACATTGAAAATGATTGAGATGTGAGTTTTGATTGATCAGAAAATCAGAAAAATTGTTCTAAATGATAAATGTTATGGGTATATTAGATGTTATGAATAAATGAGATGTTTTGTGAACGGTACTGTCTAACCGGTATAAAATGTATGTGAAACGACTTCGTGTGCGCTGTATAGTTAATACATTGTTCAGTAGAGCTGAGAAAAGATAAGTAAGTTGAACGCAAGCAACAGGTGTGCGAATAGGCATCGCATATGCCACAGAGGTGCACGCAAAACATAATTTTTCGCTTCCGCAATTACACGAAAAACTCCGAAATGTAGAAATGATATGTTTCGTTTGAGTGGGTCCCCTGGGCGTATCTGTGTTCCGCTCTCATCAATTTAGTTAACTGTAACAAATGTTTCACATGGTTAAAAAAAATTTTTGTCTCAATGATTGCAAGTGTAATTGTAATGCTGTTGTAAGTGCAGGATTAAGTGATTAAATTCAATAATAGCACTTACCTTTTCATTGTAAAGTATCATCAGAATGTTCTTTGCCATAAGAAATAAGAATCCATTTAGATTACAAAATAACAGATTTTCAAAAAATGTTGCAAAAAAGATATACAAAAAAAATTGATTTGATATTAATGCATCAATTAATAAGTGATTAATTAGGTCTGGTCCATTATGGAATAGAAAAATAAGGTTGCGATTGATTTAATTTTAGATACCAGGATCATTAAGTGATAATCATGGTAAATGAACGAGACAAACTAGAATTAGCTGTTATATTGATCAGGGATTTACAAGTGTACATTAAAACGAGCACAACATCTATGGTAATTTTGCGATACAATCGAGCGTCTATTAAAGATATAAAGGGAAGTCGATATAAGTTTGTTTGAATAGCTATACGGTATTATCATTTTATACGATAAAACGTCCGTGTCGTTTCTTTTTTTTTTTTCTCCTCTTAAAGATAATAATTTCTCATATGTATAAATAATAAGCAGATATACAAAACAGCGTATAGTACAAAATAGTAATAGTAAATAGTAATTTAACCAGGTAAGCAAGGTTTCCCTTTATCCTTTCAATTTCTTCTTCCGATAAAAAACGTTTTTCATACGTACAAAAGATTTTTTTAGATAAAACGCACAAATCAGAAGAAATAGTCTAAAATTCTAAAAGTTCGACAAATATACAAAACGTTTTACATCAATTACAACTTAAAGCTAAGCATTGTCTAAAGACGAGACGAAACAACGTAGAAAGAATAACGCTGCACAATGTATCGCATCATCTTCGGCTTATCGCAATCGAGACCGGTTGAAAATATCAAATCTGCATATCGATCGATATTTCATAACGAAACTCAGTCGAAAGGCGTATTGTTGTACTATATATTTTTAAAACTTCTTCAGAACAGAAAAATATTACAAATGTAAATAAAAATTCACTAGACTCTGAAATATATTAGTTCGTACTGTTTTCTTTCCACGTCATGCGCACATATCATTCATCGGTTTCAATAAATTATATCAGAGAGGAAAAAAAGAGTACGCTGGAAGAACAGTAGCTTGGAAACCTTCTCGCATCTTCGGAGGCTAAGAAAGGAAACAAGAGGATGCGAGAAAATTGCGTTGACTCGTGATCGCAACTCACGAGAACCTTGTACTTTTTGATGACTTCGAGGTTCGAAGTGAGATTAAGATGATTTGTCTAACAAAATTCAAATTTAAATCAAATATATACAATTATACAAATTCGTTCAATAATAACCGGATGGTTTGTTTTAAAATCTCAAATTTACACGATTTCAATAAATTATACACAATCAAATTGTGAGATAACAAAAGTATAACAATTGGCATTTGTTTATAAGAAAATTCAAGAATTATAATATGACTTAGAAAAAGTTGTTGCGAGTTTTTGTTCAAAAGGTATTGTGTGAACTTGAGCTTTGATCTACAAATCACCTCATGGACTGATGTTCAAGTTGGGCCATTGCACAATCTGCGAAACTATTTTGCGTGTTTCAATCGAGATGCAATAAATAGTCCAGCTTCTCGAGATGCAGTCTCTTGAATATTTCGAAACGAGAATTACGTCAGAATGAAAAAAGAGCTGTAAGATCAGCGAGAAATAAAAAAGAAAAAAAAAAGAAGAGATATCACGGATTCGAATAAAGTCGGGCGAAAATTTGAATTTCAATAGTTGACAAAAACAAATGACGCCAACGAATACTGAATTTCGAATGAGCAAGAATATTCTTTCTGAATAAATAAAAGGCGTCTTGCGAAAAAAATTTTTTTTTTACCTCAAAAATTTGCAATTGCGTTATGACATTATCACGCTTTATTTCACTCTTAATTCGAACCATGCAATTCAGCGTCCTTTTTTTAAATAGTAAAACGAAATTTGTACCAACAGTCTGTAATAGAATCGGAAGTGAAAAATTTTGTCACAAAACTTCGACTAACTCATCACGAGTTCCAAATGGGAGACAAATAAATGCACTTGGAATGGCAATAAGACAATTTTTGTTCAAGATTAAAATCAATAAAATGCAAATGACACTATTTCATGTACGAAAACATAATAAATTAAGATTCACTGTAATAATTAAAATTGAATTGAATTCAATTGAAAACAGCTTGGGGAGCGCGCGATCGATCTGAATTTTGGTTTTGATCGATCGCTCGTTCCGGTTGATCATCTTTGACAAACGATCAGTCATATACTTTTTTTTCGTAACAAAATAGTGCATTTTTCTTTACCTACACGCAACGCGAAATGATTCTGAGACAAGTCAAGAAAGAATGTGAGAGACAGTTTTCGATATGTACAATGATATAGTAAATATAAATATATATTTATATAATTATTCATATATTCGTATTTAGTTTTTGTTTTTCGTCTTACTTTTTTTCTTTTATTCATACAAGGTTGCCGTATCTACAGAATCCGCGTAGTCCGGCTAATTCTCTAGATGCGGCGCACCATCGGGATGCACCGTATTTGGACGCGGATATCGGATTCACACTCTTTTTCTAACTTCTAACAAGATTGTATTTACAGATAGATTTTCGCTAAAATGTTCTTCATCCTCCCTTGCATTCAACTTTCGGTTGAAAATCAATGCTCAATTTAAAAAAATATAACTACTACTCTTTCACGCGATTACGCACAGTGTTTGTGTATCTGAAACTGAATAATACAATTTCGTAAACATTGGCACACAGGATTACGAAATTTCAACAAGAATATATAAATACATTAGACAATGCAAACTAGAAACCGATTGACTATCTTCTTGTTCCTGTTTTATAAATAACTTTATAAATCTGAGCATAAACGATTTCGCGTCAAAACTCGGCTGGAACCCTCTACCCCCCCTCCCATTTCTGGCGGACGTATCGGTGAAATACACTCTATTAAATAAGGAAGCTAGGCCCTTTCAGTCGGTGTTCGATCATCGCAAAACGCAGGAATATAATATTTTTTCTTTTCTTTTTTTTATTACATTTTTCATGATCGGGAAAAAAAAGAAAACTTGTAACAACTAAAACTCATTCATTTGCAAACAAATTTGGACATCGTACGCCGAACACCGCGCTTGCCATTAATTCGCCATTCAATTTGCGCGAAGGGGTGTGCTTGTGAACAATCAGAAAAACAATGTCAACTTCTCTTGGTGAAAACGAAATACGACTTTTCGAACACATAGCGAACTCAAATAACAGAACCTCGCAATTGTCTGTCCGCTATAAACTACACTATTTACACCAAACTTACGAAGCTACGGAGCTCTCGCAATGCCTAAATTTATATAATACAGACGTCGACGTTTTTATTATTTTTTTTTTCACAATTTTCACTGCTCTCAATTGTTTGGCTTATCTCAACCGTTATTTCCTCATATGTGTTTTTCTGCTTCTCCATCATCAATCTTAACTTGTTTGCGAGATATATTGATATTGAACATCTTTGGACTTGATTACACATTTATGTAGATTAGTATTCGAAACATCTCCGTCGTTCCTCTTTCCCGAAACAAGAACAACGTATGCTGTTTATTATCATTTTTTTCTTTTTGTGTGATTAATATTGTTGTAACATGTCTGAACGCTGTGAAACATTTGTACACCTCACGTCCCACCTCGCGCGAAGATTTTTATTCCAAAGAGGTCGAAGGGAAAGAGTCGCGGGAAGTTCGTTACTTTTACACCGCTGATACTTGAGTATCTTCATCATCTGAAACAGAGATTCGTACGTTTAAAAATTTCAGTCAAGCGTCCAAAAAAAACGAGAGCTTCTTCTAATTGGAAAAGGAACGTTTATATGTTTAAAAAAACAAAACAAAACAAAAGTTGCAAGAATGAATTTTTATTTGGCAAGAGCAATCTGAAAAAAGATATGAAAAATAGTTTTCTAACTTTGAAAATCTGGATTCCTGTAATAGAATTTGGAATAACAAAAAACTTGAAAGTCGATGACTCATAAAACAAACATGACATGTAAAATAATCTCGAATGGAAAATGTGCTCTACGTCAGCTCTCGTGGAGGTTTCCTATGAATTGCAAAATGATTAGGCTCACACAAAATCGCTCAAATGAATTCAATGATAAAATGCATAACGTGCAATCAATGCAAACAAGCCAAGTGTCTTCAACCAAAAACAATGACAGGACAAAACAAACGATTAAACGAACAAAAATTTGATGTGATGGAAGTTTGGTATATTAACGAAAACATGATTAACGAAATGTGAAAACGTTAGCTTGTCGGGTGCAAGCAAGCGTGGATTGGGTTGATTTTTAATTCTTTGTACTTTTTTTTTTATTATTAAAGAAGAGTCGCGTTAAAAAACACATATCTCTCGGTGCGGGCTTCCCAATGCAAAAGTGCTCGGCACGACATGAGTCACAAACATGTCTCAATATACAAACAAGATACAAATCATTACGAACAATTTAAAGCCAAGTTATTTACAAGAATCACAAGTTGTGTCTTTGTTTTTGCACTTTGTACAATGTGCTGCGACAAGTGGCGCTTTGGTATAGCGCCACCAAGCGTCCGCCGATCGGAAGCAGTGCAAAAAAAGGTGTGTCGATGGCAACGCCACCTAGTTTAGTTTGCTATCAAAAAATCACGTCTCGCAGTCGAATTAGATTCTAAGCAGCTAATTTGTTACTTTCTCTCTCTCTTTTTTTTTTTTTTTTGCTCGTAGTAGACGTTTTCCTAGCGCCGGTCATTTTTTGCGTTGTCGTATAGAGGTCGATATAAAAGATGGCGATGTGGGTACTGATTAATTTTTAAAAAAGGGGGAGATGAAGGCTTTTGATAAATTGGTTGACGATATACCATCCTCGTGGTCGTTCCTGTAAGTAACTCCTTCGTGACTGTGGGCTCGACCCAACCTGTGCAGCCTCGCCATGTGTGCAGCCACCTTATAAGCCGGGGGTTGACGACACTGCGGCCTCATCGAGGGTGGTAAGGGTGGTGGCATACTTAAACCCATGCCCATCGGCACTCCTACGCCCGATGAACCTGAAAACCCTACATGTTCTGGTTCTCGCTCTTCTTGTCTGAGGTTTGTTATTTTTCTCATTTGGTTTTTCGCGTCTTGAATTTAGCCAATGAAAAGATTTCATTATCATTTTGACTCAAAATTAATAAATAACTTTAGAAACAACATTTCCGAAATATTTTCTGGTTTAATGCATAAAATTAACTGGTATAACTAATACAAAATGTTAATTCAGAGATGCGAACATTGAAAGCCAATTGAAAAGACTTTTCATTGTCTGGTTTGAAGAGTAAAACAAAAAAAGGCACTTTCAGTAGATACCAATTGGTATTTACCACTTTTCAAACGTTATCAAAACACGAAATTCAAATCCTTCACAATACTGAAAACTTGGCTGAGAAAGATCTTCCACCAAGCTTCCTTTTATAAAAAAACGTCTACCCAAATAATTCCCGAGAAGCACTTGCGTTAATTAAACGTAACACAATTGAAGATTTGAAGACAGATTGAAAGTTTGAAAGTCCATCACCAAGACAAGAGTGAGAATCATTCTTCCCCTTGATTGACAATCCCTAAAAGATCGTGACGTTACCCGTTACAATTCGACACCTTTCTGTGTAATGGAAAAAGAAAACGAAACAAGTTCCAATTCATAGCTGTTACTTTTACGTTAGCTTTACATACAAGGCATTCACAGAGGCGCAATTTTTCTCACTGCTCTAACTAATAAGCATACACACAGTGTTAGTCATACTTACTAAGCCTATAGCACTATACATGTTAGCTCGTTACAGAAAATTGAAAAAAAAATAGACAATCACAAAGCCAAAACCAATCTTCATTTTCTCAAGTGCATAAAGCAAGTTAACAAGGCAAAAAGGATAGGACCATGGTTTTTGTTCTCATCCTTTAGGTTTCCTCTTCGTATCTCAAAATCAATTCCAATTCCAAAATCAGTACCAATCAACCGATCGTTTTGTTTCTTTCAAAATCAAACATTTTTAGTTTGGAGTTTCATTCACTTCTGGGGAGTGGGATAGGGGTATTTAGAAACGACACGGCCACTCACCTTCATGAGGCAAGTTTTGATGATGACGGTGTTGTTGATGGTGATGATTGTGGTTGTGATTTTGAATGACGGGGAGCAGTGGCAGCACTGCCACCGCGTGAGGGAATGGTGGTGGCGCCCCGCCTCTCAAAACCGAGCCTGCTTTATACAATATACAAAATAACAAATAGTCAAAGAAAGGAAAAGTTTCTAACCAATTAACTACAGGTTTCATTAAACTTCAACCGAAAACTCTAAATCTAAAAACAGATTGTTATAATGACCAAACGGAAATATTGACAAAACTTTTTGAAGCGGAGCCCCAAGCCAAGTAGCCACTGAAGGAATGAAAGCGATGAAATGATATCGAGGCATGGGACATACAATTTGCGCGTCCACAAAGCTCAATGAAATAAAAAAGAAGAACCCGAGATCGCACCTCTCAGTGGCTGGTCGTAAATTTTCTATCTCCGCTCGCTGTTATCAATTTGGAAACCACTTAATCTCATTTTATTTCTTTGCTTGCTTTTTCGTTAGTTGTAACAAGATTTGATTGGTTTCCAAAAGAATCAAAAAAATAATAATAATAATAATAAACGATAAAAAAAAACGAAACCGAGAGTTAATTCATCAAAACGCAACTACTCTACTGACAGTATCATAGTAACTACGGAAAATAAGAAGTCAATTGAAAAATGTCTTGGTATTCGCATATCTTGAACTGCTTTGGAGGAGAATAAATTGTCAAGTGACGGAGTCGCGAGCGACCAGTTTACGTACCTTGCATCGCGGAGTGCCGTCTCTGCGGCGGTGGTGGGCTGCCGCCGGCTTCCACGCTGCTCCCGCTGTGGCTGTCCAATTGGGTACTGTGACCGCTGTCACTGCTCGTCACCGAACCTACGCACACGTCCCCAACACACTTCTATCACTACACGTTCAATCGCGATTATGACCAAGTTCTACTCCTCGCCCCCGCATACGTTCAACTCTTGCTAACGTTCATTTTCGCAACCAAGACACGCAATTTTGATCCATCGGAAATGTGCAATCTTTTCTAATCATACGTTTCAATCAATTTTGACAACCGTGTGAGCGCCGAGCAGTAGAACTTTTTCATCCTCTAAATCTAGCTCTATAAGGAAACCACCTAAAAAGAACTGACTAAATTGAACAGACATATTAACGTTTGGCTGAGTCTAGATCCACACACAGCGTTTATAGAGACGAACATCTTATAGACTTCCAATTATTTCTGCACGTTGGTTCCTGCGTTCGCCGTCTGATCGCGCGTTTTGCTTCGTGTTAAGTCGGCACTCCTTTGAGTGCCGACGAGCTTAGACTACAGATTTGTCAATTCGCGTTCATTCTTTGTTTTTCCCGCGCAGTTTTCAACGAAGCAGTTCCAAACGACTGCAATGCCTGCGATGCTTTCTTTCGCTCTTATTTATTATATAATCAGACATCCGGTTGGTGAATCATTTGCTTCTCGGATAAGAGATTGTGAAAATTATAGCTAGGCGATGCAGTCGTGATTATTTTATACTGTATGTCCCATGGCCGAGGTGTAAAACTCCGTGAGAGAAAATTACACCTCGACATTAATGGTTTGAGGATTAATGAGAAATCGATTCTGACGAAAAAAAAAAAAAAGAGTATTGAAAATTATTCAAGCGCGAACTGCATGTTCAGTGATGGAAATAATGAAGTATAAGAATCACGAGATTACAACGAAAAAATTGTTTCAAGTGTTATTTTGTGAATTGTGAAATTAAAACACTTAATTCTACTGTTTGTCTGTATAATCAGTATACCAAAAGGTGAAATTAGTTAAGCTTCACATGTGAAGAGAATCAAAGTTAATATTACTTTTCTTATTATAATCATTACTCAAGTACTGAATTCCAAACTATTAGTCGTTATTTTTTCTAATTCATGTGTCACATTCCTCTTCATCAACAATAATTATTGCATTCATAAAAATTCATATTCATTACATCGTTTTCATTGTTTATTAACTGAAACATCTGGTAAATTAATTTCACTAGATTGTAATTGCAGTGTACTTTCCCATCGCTATATTGTTATGCGGGTGCGGTGATAAAATAAGTATATCCACCAAAGAATTAACATGGAACATTTATGAATTGCGAAACGGCGGTGCAGCGTGCAGAAACGAAGGAGGAAAATCTGTCGCTCATGAAACAGACAAACTAAAATGTAACTTATCCCTTCCCCTGTTCTTTCATAATATATAACGAGCAACATCAGTGCGATATGATTCGAGGCACAACTTATAAACAACAGACGAATAATAACAAAATAAATTGACTTTTTATTTCTGTTCTTCCTTTTTGTTTTCTATGCAATTTGTGGATTCGATTCACGTGTTTCATTGACAAGAAAATGAAGAAGAGGAGCCAACGAGTTTGACGAACTGACACTTACCACTGGTCAGAGTTTTTCGTAACGGTTGCATGTTGCTCAGACTTGTGACGCTGCTGCTCTCGGCGCTGAGATCAACCGGTGGCGGAAGACCTGAGGGCGTATCGCTGTGGGAGCGTTCGTGCATTGGCGCTCGACTCCCGGAGCCGACTCGTCGTGGAGCACCAGGGCTCGGCTCCAAGCCACTCGAGTGAACGGACAGCCCGCCCAATGGTATCTGTCCGGGATGTTTCGGCTGGTGCGGGCGTGTCTTGTGCGGATCTGACAGTGCCAGCATCTTACGCACTGCCTGCGGAGATGCTGTTCCAAACTTTGTACCTAAAAAAAGCAATTGTTTCAGTATGATGCGACTTTCAATTATGTACAAGCTCAAAAAGTCATGTTTTTCTTTAGCATGAATTAAAAAAAGCTTTTGAATCAATGGTCATGAATAAAAATAAACTGATGATATATTTTTAGTAACAAATGACGTATGAATAGAAAAACTATGACTCTGAGAAGAAGGAAATTGAAAACATCGATCGAGCAAGGTTAAAAACCTTGTATGCTCTTTCTGCCCTCACTGGTACTACTGGCGCTGCTGGTCGTTGAGAGTGTTGGTGAAGCGTTCCTACGTCCGCGACTACCTCCGAGTGGCACAGCCGCTGCCATTGCAATCGTACCAGGGTGAGGCTCGCAGTCCACGGATAACTGGTGCAGTTTGTCCTCATCAGTAACAACTTTCATGTTACTCAGGTATGCTTTAACTCGCCGCACCATCTGTGCCTCCTCGAACATTTTCTTTGGGTTCGGCGTTGCCGTCGACTTTTTCCGCCTTTTAACTGTTGCTGTTTGCCCGCCTGTTCGTAAATTATTAAACGTTACACCTAAAGGAACCATTGAAACATTCATCAATACAACACATAACAGCAGTTTGTAAATTAAATCCGGTTGTAAAACTAAAAATAATCACCACTTGAACGTTTACAAACAAATTAACTTGAAAAGTGTGGTAACACAATTGTGCGACGAGGAAAATAAACGTTCGAAGAACTGAGACTGAGTTTACCTTGACTACCTGTCGTGAGTTGATTGAGAGCCATCATAGCAGAACTAGGTGGCTGGCCGCCTTTTTCAAGCATCGTCAGTAAATCGTAAGGCGATGAACACATATTCGTTAGTGATCTCACTTCTTTAGCAATCATACGTAACTTCTCGAAATTGACCAGACCTTCCACTTGCGAGTCATTACCCAGATGGATGAAGGTCAAATCTTTCTTGACAACGGGATAGAATGGAATCTGCAACGATCAATTTGCTTGTCAAATTATTCAATTCTTCGCCGACCACGATATATCGCAGCCTTGAACTGCTTCGGAGTATTTGGATCATCAATCACAGGGGTGAAACAAAAAAACTGGGGAAATGAAGTGTGTAAGTGAACTTGAAAACTCACGATTGGTGGCTGGGTTTGTTCGGAGGCGACGAGTTGTCTGTACTTGCTCATGTTGCGACTAGGGTCCATGAGTTCTTGGAGGTCGCTGAATAACCTCTGATATTTGCTTGGCAACTTTTCCCAAGAAAGCCTTAATCTTGAAACGGCGCCGTGACCCAGGCCCGAAACGATTGCGAACATCGAGTTGAAATTTTTACACTCTTTACATTGACCTGAATTTGAAAGCGAGAAAATTAATGGTCAATGGCGCCAAAAAAGATGGTCATGACATCACACCAAGATACACAAAACATCGACCATCGTTAATTTTCATACATCAATTATTCGGTCTTGACCTTACAAGGTTAATTGACTGTTTCGTATAATATCTAACCAAACGAATACAATTACAAAGTCACTTACGTGCTATCTTTATAAATTGTTTAATAATCTTGCTTCGCTTAACGAGATTGTGCTCGGAGCAAACTTCCGTTACGACCCAGAACATCTCTCTATTGACTAGTTCCGCGAATTCACTAAGCATCGGCACGCCGTACCTGCTCCTCAGTTCGAACAGATCATCGACATATTCCGTGGATTCGATTTGTCTGCGAAAAACATGTTTCTCTTAGTAAAACAAGTCAAGAAAGAAAAAAAAAAACGTCAGTTGAAAAGTCCCTTCTTCCTTCATCTCCTTTGATCCTACCTAAATATACTGAAGTCTTGTAAAGTCAGTTGAACGGCAACTTCGACAGCGTTGAGTTGCAAGAAATGGACTTGCGATTCCCTGATGAGATCCGGCGCCTGCTCGTCCGCCACCAGAGTTTCCGAAACGTTGTTAGTTTTGAGATAATACCTCGAGCTCAAGCCAATTCTCTCGGCCAAATTCTGTAAGTTGTCTTGCAGTCGTCTTTGCCTGATGATGCCACCCTCGCCCACGCTGACCTCCGCCAACGAAAAGTTCGAACTGCTGTCGGTTATGCCAAATTCTTGTAGCGCCAACATCACCACCTACGAGTTTGATTCACTTGTTAAAAACTTTTATTTTTCATATCAACTGATTTTGGCCAACTGATCATCATACACAATGATATAATTTCATTTGGTCAGACAAAATTAAAGGAACGTTGGTGAAAGAGAATACTAACCTCGTGCGCAGTTGTTTCTTTGTTCACAAGTAAGTATTTACAGGTCTGATCTGCTTTGTAAACTTTCAGAACGTGTTCAGGGTAATCGGGAGCTCGCATATCATCGTAACAGTAAAGCGACGTGAGGTCCGGATTACTACGTGAGTGATAAAGGTTCGTTGTCGTTTGACTGAGACCGGTTCCCGGCGGAGTGTGCGGCGGACCCAAGGGATCATCGAGGTGCACACCGTCGCTGAAACATAACGAGTTGTTTTATTCTGCGCAAGTTCGTTGATCAAATGAAATTAGTTTGGTTCGAAACCCATCGTAGAATTACAATTTAAAAGTACCAAGTTACTTCTGCAACGAATAAATAATCAGCCTTTCATCTATTGTTTTCGATGAAAAACGAGGAACAATAAAACGGCCGTGTAACTAGCAAGAGAAATATTTAACTCGATTGAATAAATAATCAGTAGGTTGTAAATTGAATGAAATTGATAACAGTTACCAAGAAATAGGGCTGTTTCCAGTGTTTGCAAAATAAAATCGATTATTGATTTTCAATAATTTGTACTTTCGGGGGTAAAATTGGTAAACTAATTTGCTTGTTCAAACAATTTTTAAATGTAATTACCGGCCATAATACCGAACAAGATAAACATAGATTTATGTTTCCCCTTTTTGTTTGCACATTAACATATGTACTGAAAACATATTTTTAATTTGTATATCGTTTCATCAATCATAACGAATCATTAATAAGTGTCTTACTTGATAATGTTCTTTGGCAAAATGTTCATCTTGACAAGGGCTTTTTGAAGACGTTTTTTGGTACCCAAGGTCATGAAGCTCTTGTTTTCCTTCTTGCTGTCCTTGCACGGCGAGACGTTGCTATCAGGAATCAAGAGCGAGACATTGCTGAGCGGGTTGAGCGGATTTGCCGAAGACAGCGGTTCCACGTGCGTTGACATCCGCGCTCGCGGATCCGGCTGTAACCTCGGGATTTCAGTTTGTTTCACCCGGCTTCGTGACCGGGGCGAGTTCGGAATTTGGAGCATTTCTTTGAACGCTGCAATACATCAAAAACAATTTTACTCAAATCATACTAACGGAAAATACAAATCTTGTATATCATCTATCAACAAAATTTAATTCCTACATAATAAATTCGATTTGACGGTGATACTGAGATGCGTTGAGCCACGCAAAATGTCGAGAGCGCGCGTGTGATTGACATGTTCGAAGCTTTGTCCGTTGACCTCCAAGATCTGGTCACCGCGTTTCAGACCAACGTCCTCGGCCTTAGATTTTCTTTCAACTTGTGAGATGAAGATGCCGTATTGGCGCTCATGGCCTCCTAAAATGTTGAAAGGCAACATTTCGTCGCGACTCGGCCTCGTTAGCGTTACAGTCCGCGTTCTTGCTTTTGCTGCACATGCTATGTTCAGCAACCTGGATAACAAAAATGTAACAATTAATTTCACAAACTCATACAATAATGATGGCACAAACATTTCAACTGAGTTTCATAAAAATATTCTACCTCTGCTGGCCCTGCATATTCTCCCTTTCCAAAGCTGACTCAAACTGTTCCAAAAATTCCATCATCGCGGGATCAGTCTCAAAATCCGTAAAGTGGTTGTTGACCCAGAGCAGAACGACTCTTGCCACTCGGTCGCGTACTTCCGGCTGCTCGAACCACGCGAGCAGCTGCTGCGCCACAGAGTGAGGGTTATTGATGAAGGTGCGGTGAGTGAGAAGGAAGTCTTCAACGTAAGTCGGGTCGGTAATACTGTTTTCCTCGACGAGCTGCAGCATCAGCCGCTCGGGTGTCCCGCGAATCACCACGTGACCCCGCCTCGAGCCGCTGTCCAACGAGCCTCGTAATTCCGTCACCAGAATGACTCGGCCGTTCTCCTCGTGTCGCAGAGTATTTTCCTCTCCCTGATGCTGGATCCGGAAATAATCTGCCTGAGTTACGCACACGAACTGACAGTCGTCGCATCTGTAAAAAAAACGACTCAAATTAAATCCTCGTACAAACTCGTCTTATCTGTTAACTCGAATGACTCTGCCTCTTTACGAGAGCCGTAATCATCCAACGGCAATTATTATTTTCAAACTTTAACAACTTTTATTTTTGCATACTTTGTTCTCATAACTCCGCGATGCAGCAGCCTGTCCATGGTAGGCAGAATGCCAAAGCTGTCGCCGAGATGCAACTGCTCGATCTCGCCGTTACTGTGCTCGATCTCGACGGCGCCGTTTATGAGCACACTCCAGCTGTCGAGCTCCTCGCCGTCATTTAGCACGACCATTCCGGCTCGTTCGACCACCGCGAAAACCATCACGGCACAGAGCGCCCTCCGCACCGCCAGAGTCATATTCGTGAAGGCCTTCAGTTGTTGCGTGAATTCCAAAAGAATTTCAATGTCCTCCTCTGTCCGGTCAGATGGATCTTTTTCTAAACAATCTCGCACTGTGTCGCGTACATTCAAACTCTGCAACAATTTTATCAATTAGTCAAGTGGATTCGAAACATTTCATTTCAGTTAACAATTCCAATTAGAACTTTTATATTGGATGAAAACAAGTTTTGGATAAAAACAAGTTTTAATTGGATGTTGAATTTGAAAAATTTGATTTGTTATTTGATATGACTGAACGTACATCCATGCTCTCAGCTAGATCCTCTTCCTCATCGCTGTCGACGATGGATTCGACAAGGCCCGATAGATCGACCTCATCGGCATCCGCATCCAAGGAGCTTTGTACGGACGTCATGGTGTCAGATCCGCTGTACGCCGAGCTCGTGTCACTCGAATGACTGCTCCTGTTGGATTTCTGATATAATTCTGGCCTGCCAGTCAGGCCTTGCGAAAACTGCAACATCAAGCGAAACATCGATTAGAATCCCGTTTACAAACATAATGGACAATTAAAAAAGAATACAATTGCAATCAATCATTTGTGTGCCTAATTAACAAACGACGCTCTTTTACTCTGCGACCGCTTTTATTAATATAAATTGATGAATTATGCAAAGACGTCGAGTTGAATATGAAAATTTGAGCCAGAAATGTTGGACGAATTATATTATAAAGTTCATATGAAATTATGACAATTTAAATGCTAAAAGCAAAACCGAGACTGAGAGGTTGCAACGCGTGTTTAAAATGAGATGAACATTTTCTTATTACTCGCAATTCATGTTTAATTGTGTAATGAAACAATCTACAAAATATAACAGCATTTTGTTATTCAAGTTTGAGTGCGGAAACTTTGACATTTTCCTTATTTTTTAAAAAAAGGTCACTTCTGTTGAGATGAGACAACATTACAAATGGCAAAGTAATGTGCAAACCTTTCAGGTTCAACATTTTCTGTTTCCGTTTATTTTCAAATAATTGAAACCCATTTTTCAATCCGCCAAATCTTGTCACATTTTCCATTTTCCACACTCTTACAATTCCAATTCGTTTCAAATTAGAAAGCGATTGAATTTCATGAGCAAAAAAAATATAAGAGACGGAAGAAAGAAAGGAATGGGGAAAAGAAATAAAAAAACGCAGGCGATAATGAAAACAACGATGAGCGATGGGTAACAAGTGAAAACGCACGTTTTTCTCTGGCAACGAAAGCCTGAGTATTGTTGGGAGGCAAAAGAAAAGCCAGGCCTGTGGCCAGCCTTGCGTCTGGAGATGACAGTATAAAATTCTCGAAGCCGTATCATGTTAAGGTCTCGCGTTACACGGACACAGTAAATGCAGCTGTGGAATTCTATGCTAACGCTGATCCAAAATACATTATTCCTGTTACGCGTTCTCATCATTAAACAGAAGACATAATTAAAAACAAAAAAAAATCAACTCACAAAGAATTAATACAAAAATTCCAACAGTTCCAAGTACAAATGTATATATGAATCTGTAAATGGCACGTAAATTACAATTGTAGAATATATATGCTATTCATGTCATATATGGCTTCATACATTATATCACATAAATTTTATTTCAGAAAAACCACATGTGCTAAAAATGAAGAGTTCGTAAACTTACATGATAGCATATATAATTGACATTTATAAGTCTTAACTAATAACATCTATATATAAATTTATATATGGTTCTACAGATTATTTACAATTATAAAATATTTTTTAAACTCGATACTCATGTATGGTCTATTCATAAAATTATACTTACGTAACATTTGTAGCACATATCTGGCTTCATATATGTAAAATATATGGAACTATACGTGTGCTAGAAGTGTCACATTTATGATCATACAAGGTATCATATGATTGACATTTATAGGCCATATTTAACATTCACATATAAAGTTGAACTTGGTTGTAAAACTGAAAACCAAAAAATTGATACAAATAAAAGTCAAAGCATAGTAACAAAATTGAAATTGAAACCTGACAGCGAACAAATTACAATGGTAATCACTAATTGATGAATGAACACAAAATGTTTAGCCGTTTGATCCGCAGTCGGTAGTTATAACAAAGGTCAGAACGCGAGTTGCGGAGCGTGACTGAACTCTGTCCTTTGACGTTTCGGCAGATGCAAGTGCGCGAGAACAAAAAAGAAAACAACAGTCGCAGGTGTAGGAAAAGCCAGTCTCATTGTTAATTTATATATTGCTGGCAAACAATGACTTGAGCTAAGTCGGCTGATGATAGCGAAACAAACGCGATTCAAAAAGCAAACGACTCCTGTGCAGCGCGGATGAGTGTGCAAATGATTCTGTCAGGCGATTTCTTCTCGCTGGGATTTACGTTTTGATTAGTTTTGCGAGAGTGCTTTTCAGACGAGTCATGGAACTTGGCTGCAACGAAAAAAAAAAGAATTAATAGGATTTGAGCTTGTCGATAATGAATATTCCTTTCTGCTTGGAATATCAAATGTACAGATAAACAAATTCATACATTTTTGTTTCTCACTATTCGTTTCGTTCGAATCAAGTCAAGCTAATGTGAAAGGTGACAAAAATAAATTATTTCAAAATAGACGATAAAAATGTTGGTCCCCTGCAATTTTTCTCATTCTCATAAATGACCAGTGAACAAACGTGCCCAAGGATAAAATATGTCAACGTTTGTTGGAATATGAAATGAAGAGATAAACAAATTAATATTTTTCGAATGATTATTTTCTTGTTTGATAAAGTTCAAGCGAATGTAAAAATGGTGACGAGAGAAAAATTAAATTCCAACAGAGAGGAACAAGAATGACGATTTCCATGCAATTTTTCCCGTCCAACATGACCCGGTAAACAAACGTGCCCACAGAAAAAAGAATGTTAACGTTTGTTCTACAATCCAAGCACGTCAAGAATTCCAAGCAATTATCTACACGGCAAAATAACAAAACAGCATCCCGTCGAATGGAGAGGAACAAAAACGAAGCACAGAAAAGTTTCCATCGTTTGACCAATCAATCAAAAGATCCCAAGACCTATTAATTTCTCATCAGAGTGAGCAAGCACGGCTGTTATTGTTGTTGTCAATTTGTTTATTATTGCATGGAGTCATAGGAGACTGGCGCCGTTGCGAAACACCGCGGCCAACAAAGAGTCCGGAGACGGACGAACGAAAACAAAACAAACTCGGGCTGTCATTAGAGATGTGGTCGGATTCGTTCACACGGGACTGCGAGAATGTTGCCCCCACCCCCGCGGTTCCAACAACTGTCAAGATCTCCTCGCAGAGGCCACAACGACTGGGCGTGCGATTGAGGTTAGGTGACGAATTTCGTGCGAAGCTGTCAAAATATTGGCAGTGGCCGTCACATGCGAAAAATCACGAGCAAAATGGCGTCGCGAACTTTTCGACCGCGAAGGCCATCTTGGAACGGGACCAAGAGAAGCGGAACGCGAGAGAGACGGCGAGAGAGACAGAGAGAGAGAGAAAGGGAGAGGCCATCAACTCACTTGGTACATGCCGTACGCGTCCATCCTGGAGACGCCGGTGCGGCTTCGCCCGGGCGCTTAAGGGCACATCGGTTTCGAGGACGCGCACTGTTGCGCTTCCCCGAGGCTGGAGCCACGCAACGGTGTTGAAGCAGCAACTTCCGACGCGCTATACGACACGAGCGGCGCCGTTCGCGAGCCCACAGCACTGAGAAACGAGAGAGCGCCTGTCGCCCGTCCCCGACTAGTACGCGCGGGGTCACGTGACCGTTCCAGCGCAGGGCCGGAGCGAGAAGGCGCGCAGCCTACCTGTAGATCATAAACCCGGCTTTCGGCGACACGCCGGCAATTGACATTTCGCGTCTCATTCACATTTTTGACATTGCGGAAACGAAAAGAATCACAACCCGATGAATTTCTACCACCCTGACCTTCACGGCTGACACAATGTAAACAAACATCTTTCAGCTCTTTCAAAACATTGGAACTTCAATTCGCATGACAGCTTTTTGGTTAAATATTTTTGAATTTTTCATATTGGTATTGTCATTTTCATTTTTTGTTTCATTTTGTTGTTGATTTTGAAAAACAAGGTCCAAAGGTCATCTCAAGGAGATTTGCAGAATGTAAACAAAGAAGATCAACGTCAATTTGAAGATAGAATTTTCAAACTGCAAAACAGGTTTTTTTGTTCATTGTTTTGGAGGTATATTTAGTTATTGTAATTTCGTTTTTTTTACTTTGTTTTGATGTGGTTATTTTTGTCGCCATTGTAAAAAAAAGCCCAAAGGTCATCTTACGAGGTTTGACAGAATGTAAACAAAGACTGACAAGAGCAATTGAAGAAACTGATCTTCGCATTACATGACCGGATGTTTGTTCATTGTTTGCGTTATTTTTTCCCCCAAGGTCAACAATGACAATTGTGGTTAATGATTTTGATAGCGGCAGTTTATACTAACTATTTTTAATTCTTTGATAAAAATGATTCTTTCGGAGCGTTAATGTTTTTGTTTACTATTATTTATTTCCGATATATCGTTTTTGAAATTAACCTTGGGGGGTAGAAAACGTAAACAAATCTGCAAAAAAACAATGCGTTGATTAGACAAATGACAACTTTGTTTTTCATTTCACTGTTTGGTATTAATTTTCCATATTGTTGACAAAAGAGGATTAACCTTGAAAAAGATGCAAACTTTTGTAACGCAATTCCATGATCATTATATCGTATTTCCAGGTGACTAAAAAACAAGTAAACAAAGTTTGCACAAATTCAGTTAACAGCAACGTGTGGAGATTAAAAGATTGCACGGTTCGCAAATTTTGTTCATACATGAACAAACAGAACACGTATAGATGATAAATGTAGACTTTCAAGTTTCAATTTTTTTATTTTTCCAATCATAACCATTGACAATAAAAAACCTTTTATTGACAAATAAAAATTTGATAACCTAAATGAAGTTATCAGTCAACATTTAACCGAAAAATTGTTTTTCAGTTTCATTTTATCATAAAAAGTTACGATACGTATTTTTTTAATTTTGTGAAATTCGATTATAACAATCAGTTTTATAAAAAAAACGCTGTCATTTTCAAAATTTTTTATAAGCTCAAAAGTTATAAGCTCTACA
Organism: Trissolcus basalis; assembly: GCA_025266255.1. Lineage (NCBI taxonomy): Eukaryota > Metazoa > Arthropoda > Insecta > Hymenoptera > Scelionidae > Trissolcus > Trissolcus basalis. Next base: position 41,895 of record JAAMPD010000198.1, read on the forward strand.
TTTTCAAATAGAATGTAGAAAAATAAGAAAATTCACTGTAATGAAAAGGCAACTTTCTCAGCCAAGCTCCAGGGCGCGTTTTCATATCCGCGTCGAAGCGTCCGATAACATGTTCAGTATGTCAATATTTGACACATTTAAATGTCCGTCCGTACTAAATTTTTCCACGACCCTAATATACCACCAGAGCAAACAGTCGGTCGCGACATAATTTTTCTTCCTTTTTTTTATTTTCGTTTGCTGTCGAGGTTAATTTCTACTTGAAATGCCCCAAGTTATTATACGTTTGAAAAACGACTATTTTTCGAGCAAACGTGCGTCTTGTTTATGCAAGCAAAATGCGTAACTGATTGCTTCCTTTAAATAAGTGCAACGCTCTTGCACCGGGATAACATCTGGTGGTAATTTATTGACAAAAAATGGTTAATTATGTCAGGCCCATTTTTCGTACCTTTTTTGTCAATCATTTTTTATCCTCACAAAACAAACCACTTTTTTTATCACGAGTTATGACTTATCATCTCAAACCTCGTGCTCAATTTGTCGCGTCGCAAAAAGAACGAAAACCAAACCTAATTATTTTTTGTTTTCAATTTCGGAAAAATGCTAACTCTTTTTTTTTCTCTTTCCATTTACAGATAAAAAATTGATCGGACGTGACGTCGTCGGTGTTCCGTAACGTGGACACTTTTTACTTGTCTGGTACACTTAATTACCAGTGCCCCCCTCGGTAGAAGCCAACTCGGAGCGCAATTCGAAATGACAATTCGAGCGTGCCATCGCAGAGATAGACTTTTAAACGACAGCCGAGCGTTTTTGCTCGCCAGTCGCAGGTATTAATATTTGCCAGCTCAAAGGTGATTAGGCAAACGAGAGCTCATTAATTTCACGATTAATGTAAATCTCATCGCCGGCAACAATTAAGTCTAATGGAGTTCTGTGCACGAATTCTTTAATTACGTCATCAGAATTCAAATTTCGTCCCGGCGGCGATCTTGTTAGATTTAATTGTACCACCCCCTGGCGGGGCACCTATTACCGAGAGAAAAAAAAAAGTCAAACTTTGTTCATGCGTGATGTTTTGTATTTTTTTCAGATTCGCGCGGTGCAATTAAAGGCGAAAAACGGAACGTGGAAAAAGTTAAGTCAGCGAACGTGCAATAAGGAAGAGAAAGGGAGAAACGTCCAAATGTGATAACGAAGGAACGAGCAGGAGGGGGGGGGTAGTAAAGTTTGCACGCGCATTTACACCTGTGGCAGGCGCATAATCAAGCCGACAATTTTTTTTACATAAGAGTCACGATGTTTGTGCGTTCCGTTATTTCGATCACTTTTCCTTTTCCATCTCTCGAGCGAAGAGGCATCGTCCATTCACAAGCGACCGAACCACGTCACGCGTCGCGAACTTGATTACTTTTCAAGTGCATGACTGTATCTTGAATCAGTACACTTCCGTTTGTATACTTTTATACTGCGGATACAATTTATTCTACGAACCAGATGCTTCATTTAATTTGTTTCATATGATAAACCTTGAATGCAGTTTGAATTAGAATCACTAGGCGGCGTTTTGTACAGTTTGGCAGATACCAAAAGGGGGAGTCTGAGTGATTGTGTATAAAATATGCCACGAGGAGGGGGCGCACTAATGGAAAGTGTAATTGAACAAGCACCAAAGTTTAATGTACAAAGCGAAAATATGTTTCGTCGTGTCAAACGTTGTAATTTACGTCACGGGATTGAAACTTCGTTATGTATTTATTTCGTCGATGCTATAAAATCAATGCTGCGTTTCATCGCAAAAGTTTTGCTTTCGGAAATGCATTGTGCCGGGTTTGTTTCCGCGTGCGCGAACCTGTCACCGGTTTCGAGTTATAAATAACAGTTCAAGCGTCATCTTCGCAGCTGCGTCGTTTGTATATATATTCCCGCAATTATTTGTGTAATTAATTTATCGTCGGTTTGATTATCTCTGGCCGTCCAATTTGCGATGCAAACGAATCGGTTTAAATGTGCGCACTGGTTGCTCTCATCTTGTGTCATCTGAAGCTGCTTTTAAAATTTGTAGATTGGATGGAAAAGACGGGCGCGATCTGATTTTGTGCACATGAATTGGACGAGGCTTAACGGCACCTTCACGTGTTGTAGCAACTTTGGAACAGACAGACTTTCACTGACATTAGGAGTCAATTTAGCATCCGACCAAGCCTTCCTACATCCGTCAGTTTTAGATAAATGATTCGACAACGTCACGAAGCGTGCGTGGGAAAGTCTGTCGGGTTTCGCGACTGTACGAGGAACATCATTTTCAATGAGGTTCTCCCGTTTTCGTAATAACAGACGTAACGATGATTTTAATGATTATTTATTACCGAGTTGATCGATCGAGTTTAAACAAAAGTTTCGTGTTTTGATAGCGGAAATGGGTCAAGTGCCGAAGGCTGCATTGAAAATGCGGTTCAATTTGTGTCGATGCTCTCGAAAACTTCCGAGGTAAATTTATTAGAATTGATCGGAATTGATATTCCTGATTGATCGATGGGTTTCAATTTTATAGACCATCCTTTCGAAGATGAACTCTTTTATATCTAGTTTTCGAAGTTCAATATGTTTCATTCACTTTTTTATTTTTCATTTTTTTATTTTTGTTTCTCAAGATTGACGTTTTTATCTGAGTGTTATGAATTTTTTATTATCTATTTTTCTTTTTTCGAGGTGATGATTGTAGTGACGTGAAGAACAAAAAAACTGGTTACGGCGCTGCGTGATAAGATGTTATACTGATCAAACATTTACCGTATCGTCAAAGACCAAATTGACCGGTCGATGGTCGCTGACTTGATGAGGGTGTGGTGCACGATGCATCCTGCCGCCACTGTGCACTTCCGGGTAGTCAATCTGGAATTTGAAAATTAAATTTATAATTCCACACCTTTCAAATAGTACTATAGAATTAAAACTCGTTTTTTTATGACATTTCATATTTCAGTAAAATAAAAATGTTTTAATAATATGAAAAAAATGGTTCGTTTTTTTTTTTTAGGGCGAGGCAGGGATTTATGACTTCAGATTGTTCTCGATTGGATTCATCCATAAAGCTGTAAAGCATTTGTAAGGTCGAAAAAGGAGAAAAAAAAAACGAGGAGAAATGACAGAAACAACGAAATGTACGCCATTGGCCGGAACTTGTAGGCTGAACTTCCGGTTGATACACCAGCCTACTTTTGGAATTGAGGATGCATTCTGCCATGTATCATTTTTTTATATTCATTTTTTTTTTTTCTACATTTTCCACAGATGGAAACTATAAAAGCTCTCGTGTTTTTTTGATACGTTTTCAGCGAAAATAAATAAAGACTTAGTTTTTCTCGATATCTCTTTACATGATTTGTGAGCCAATTTATTATTTTATTTTGTAAGATGCTAGAAAAAAAAATTGTTTTCATCAGTTATAACAACATTATTCTATTTGACGCTATTGTTAAAAATGTACATAGCATCCGGAATGTAGAATTTGTTCAATCCAAGTCTATTCATCCAAATAAAAGAAATTTCGCTGCGTGGGTCTGTGCGACCCTTTGGTCTTCATACAGCAGTTTTCTCACATAGTGCCAAAGTAAAGCTCGTCACAGAAAAGTTGAATTTCTATCGAGTGGCATTGTAAACACGTTTCAAAAAGAGCAGATTTTGTTTGCAAAAGGTTCGCCTCTTGCTATCCATCATTTTTCTAATGTCAAATTTTTTCATTTCATAAAAGCTATTTGCCATTTCAGAAATAATTTTTCAATATAACAATCAACTTTCCTAACAAAACTCTATCTATATTTCCTCAAAATTGAAAAAAAAAAACTAACAAATTCATTCCCAACTTTTAATTGGTCTTTTAAATGAGAATTCGTGAAACAAAAATAATGACGTTTAAAAATTTCTAGAAAAAAAATCATCTGTTAGCGAAACTCCACTTGACGAAATTCGATGTTATTTTTTTGTTCTTTCTCTTCACCCGAGTCTGGGCATTTACAGATCATTTTATCCTAGCCGCTTCCAGGAGGTGGAGCGGAGGAAAAGTGTGGGTGCACAAACAGGCAAACGCGCTTATACACATTTTTATGTTTGCGGAATGCTAGAAAACAGACGGCTGGCTTCTCTGTCGCAACTGGCGCGCACAATAGGGAGCACTTATAAAAATGTTATTACCCTCGACGTTCAACAAATTACTGCCCGTTTTCGAAAGATGCAAACAACTCAGATAGACGATGTTAATTTCGTATCTGTCACCTTGTTCTCTGTCTTGTTGACTATAAAACATTTACCATATTTAATAACTCAATAAACCATCCAATTTTTTTTTTTTTTCATTCAAACAAGTCCATTCAAAAGGTTTATTCAGAGTGACAATTTAATTTCTAATTGTAAAATAGATTGAAATTGAAAAAAAAGAAATCTTTTTAAATCGTTTTCGAGAGAACAGTTGTAATGCAATATCGTTTTTTTTTCTTAGTAAATAAATGAAAGTTATAGCCGGATATAAAATAAAGTTCAAAAGCAGTAGCAAAACGATGGTTTTGTTATAAAACCGTAGAAAACTTCAGCAACGAACATCGTCTACATTGAAGTTACGAATAAAGTAACAAAGTTTGAACTATACAAGTTTCGGTGTAATATCTTGTTTTAATCCAAGACTACAGATAAATTTTCATAAGTCTTGTTGATAAATCGAATTGTGAATCGCAAATAAAATGAAACGCGAATAAAAATTACAACAAAAATAATATCGGATAAGTTCATGAAAAAGAAAAAAAAGAATCAACACGTTCAATGCTTTGGTTACATTTCAGATCGGTCGTTTTCACTTTGTGTTCTTTTTAATCAACTTCGATATTTTGATATCGATCTGCTTATAATCTACAATCTTATCTTCATTCAAGTTTTTGAAAGTTCGTCGTTACAATTCGTCGTACAATTTCATGAACGATTATTATTTCTCGGTTGATTTATTAGCTGTAATTTTATTTCATAAAAAAAACTAATAAGTGGAACATTTCATAATAATTAAATTACGCGAAAACAATACGAGCCACCATCAAAGATACAATTCACCGAAATGATACACACCAAACATTTTTATCTCTAACCATTTTAAAAATGTCGAAAGTGTCGAAACAAACAAAATGACATTTCCCAAGGCTGAAACAATTGTTTAAAACTCGATAAAAACAATTGTTAATCGAAGATAGAAAAAAAAATGACATTTTTGTTTCTAATTGAAGTGTTTTGGGGGTTCCTTAAAAAATTAGTTTATCAGCGTTTTAAAATTTGATAAAAAAACTACTTTTGGAATCTAAATTTAGTGCTTGTTATTAAAACGAACAATTGGAGTGTTTTAATGCGGGGGTCGAAGTTTACCTCGGAGGAAGCGACGGAGGACGTAATGGAGTTTGTTCCAGGCGTGCCATGCCAGCTACGGGGGACTGCTCGACCCCTATTGGTTCTCATAACGACCCGGTCGCGACCGGGCCGCCAGACGTACTTGAGCATCGGCGCTGACTGCGGCGTCACCACTTCACCATCGCGTCTATTTTTCGAATTGATACGCGATCGTCACGTGCACCTGTGTATGCGCAATGTATGAAACCGATTTCACTCGATGCACTCCTGACCGTCCGCTTTTGATCGGTTACATAACGTTGCGCGGTCGCCGACTCTCGTCTGATCTCGTGCCTAAAATGCCATTGTCCCGTCGCCAATTTCCTCCACTTGTCTCACTCGCCAAGTGAGAGTTTGTATGCCCCAAACGTCGAGAGTTAATCGCCCGTTAATGAAATTTTACTTTCCTCTCGTTCACAGTGGCCGGCTTTAAATGAGATTTCGTGAATGAAAATTTCACCTCACCAAATTGATCACTTCTTTTATAATCTAGTTCCTATTGTCACCAGTCGCGGCAAACACCATTTTTACTCGCTCAAACTTCTACTTTCATCAAAAGTCGATAACAATTATTTTCATTATTTTATTTTGTCTTTCTATATTTGCATAACAATTCGAATTCAAGAAAACGAGTGATATAATGGAACTGAAATTCTCCGAGCTCATTAACAACTTATTGTGTGACAAGCTGATAAATCGAATTTGTTAAAAGTTCATTAGAAATTGTGTTTTGCTGTTGTATCAATTAAGACTGAAAAATACAATTTCCAATGGAACCCAGAAATAAATGTTGAACGTAAAGAAAGAAAAAAAAAGAGGAATACATTGAACGATTTATCTGTCTCTCGCGTTCTTTGTTTCTTTTTGTAATTGATTATAAGAAGCGCGTTTGATGTATTTGCGGTGTTCAAAAGTTTCAGTCAGTTAATCCAAAACTTCACAAACCGAAACAAATAAATAATAAGGACAATTTTTCAGTCACTGTTTCCAATTTGCAGGTCCGCGGGAAATTGTCGTATCACCAAAGTTATAACTACAGGCTTGTGCAAAAGTTTTCCGATCAAGCACAACGGCTGCACTGACGTGTAAGCGAGCTTTCATGATGATAAGCCTCGAGCAACCCGACGGAGATAAACTCGCAGTGGTGCGAGATCTCATCGTCCACTGAAACAATTCAAGCGTTTGGTTCACTAAACGCTGGCGGCTACATGTGGGGAGCAGTCACGTGACCTTCGCGTACGTAGTCCGGCCGACATGTGGCACCAAACGCCGTACCAGAATTCGTCGTGCCCCACGAAAAAGATGCGCGCGTTCAAATCGTTATCTCCAACACACATTTTATGTTCGAACAAAAATAAAAAATACAACTCAAAAATATACAGCCCCCCCCCCTAATATTTTGTTTTTCTTTTCTATGTATTTGTCATCCGAATTTCGATATCGATCTTAAAATTAATCCCCAATTTAAATATTACATTTTATAATAGCCGTTGTTTTTTAGTGACATTTTATATGACATTCAAAATTCAACTCCTCGAGGGAATTAAATTGTTTTAAATTATTTTAATTGTCATTTTCATTATTCCCTCGCAAATTCATTTTCCTGGTAATTAATTTATGATTTTGAATGTTTTGCAAATTTTATGTCTTTTTTGTTCACATTCATGAAATTCATTTTTTTTCAGTGAAAGTAAAAAAAAACCAAATGATGAATTAAAATATGATTCATTTTTAAACGTGTCAAAAATATTTAATGAACGTGGAATGCGCGCAATCGGAATTTCGTGCAAATATTTGCATCGGCCGCGACGTAGCAGGCAAAGAATTATCGTTGCGCTTATCTGCTAGCATCATTTGCAATCGAGCGGAGAGTGTGGATGCGCGTCCAATTTATGGCAGAGAGCAGCGCAACGAAACATTATTCGACTTTTGCTGACAGGTCGCAATTTCGCGCGCCCAGTTGCTCCAAAACACATCACCATACGCGCGCTCCAAAATGCAATTCTTTTTGGCGATGCTCTTTTTTAATATAAATCCCGTTGGACAGCTCTCGATAGACGCGATGAAGAACAAAAAGCCCTGTCTATCAGTTCCGCGCCGGATGAAATCAAAAGTTTATTTAATTGAACTTCGAAAAACTAATTTTCAAACAAAATTTGTAACTTTGAAATAAATTTGAAAACAAATATTGGCACAAATTGAAAGTAATTAAAAAAAAATAAATATCAATTTAGTTAAAATTTCATCTGAATTGTATACAATTTTCTATACAGAAGTTTATTTTCCGATTCTATTTGGTTTATATTTGTATGTTATTTTTATTCATTTTTATAGTACAAAAATCGATAATTGTTTATAAAAAGTTTGTCTCAATATTTTAATTCAAACATATTTTAATATGTTTTTATAATTAATATTGAAATTCCATTTGAATTGGATTTGATTTTCATGAGATATTTTATTTTCTGATTTTATTCGGTGTAGTGAGAATTTATTTAATTTAAATTTATTTTATTTTATTTTCTAAAATGTAACAGTACAAAAGCTGCAGACGCAATCATTCGCACAGTTAGTCAAAACAGAGAAGGAATAAAATAACCGTTAGCCGGAGCCAAGATACAGCAGCATCTTCTAATAACAGTTGCGACAAGACACGTTTTATGTTGCACAAAGCTGTTCCCCGGCTATCATTTCTGCGTTTCAAAAGTATAAGCTCCGCGACGTTTCCAACGAAACGCGACTCGTAAATTAACTCGCCTTTTACATTTTTCCAATTTTTCACGACTTGTGGCGGCCTCTTTGTGAAATTGCTCTCGGCGAGCGGTCGCGAATTAATCCCTCCTTTATTTTACCTGATGCTATCTCAACCTGTCCAATCAAAATGAGACCTTATATTACTATTTTTTTTTATTATAATCGTAAGTCGTCAAATTAACCCTTTATGGACACAGCCTATTTTATAAATTTTTTATCTCCTCACTAATGACTTATAATCTTTGAATATTATTTTTATGAAATACTACCCACTAGCCGCAGAAAGACCTATTTAATATGATCAACGTCAATTTTCTTACAGATTTTATTTTGCGATTGGTCAACAGACAAAAAAATAACAGATAATTTTAAAAGTCGTAATGTTGCAATGTCACAGGCTAACGTGTTAAAAATGTATTTTTATTGCAACATCTTCTGAATGATATATTTCGTTTCGTTACACTGTTGTATGAACGGAAAGAGAGTGGCAGTGTCGTTATCGATCAATGTTCAATGAACTTTATCATTCGGATTGAAAAGGCAAAGACTGTTTACAAAATTGTGACATAATAAGAACATTTTTAACTGACGGACCGTGTCAAGTGCATGAGATAAATATTACCCAGCGATGAGTGTCTTTCCAACCGATATTGTACGTGGAGTTGGTGTAAACAAGGCAGTTATCAAAATATTCGTATAAAAAGATAATCATTTTTCTGATGAAGCGAGGGCCCTCAAGCGGAATACACATGATTCATATAAGATTCTTGCATATCGTTAGCACACAGCGACGAGAGGCTTTCTACATTGTTTTTCTGTTTCTATCAAACTGTAACAGCGATATGAATCATCATGCAAATGATTCAATTAAATATTTCATTTATTAGCCTACTAAAATCAGCGGCCCGTTTCAAATTGCATTTCAAGGTGCATATTAATTATCATATACTTTTGAATTTCCACTCGCCAAATTTATTTTTCAGTAATAATGTTTTTGAATGTACCATTTGTTTTTCTCTATTTCAAACAGAAAACATTTTTCATTGTATTTTTATTACCACTTTTAATCATCATCAATTGACAAAACATTGAATTAAGTTATAATTAAAATACAAATAAAATTGATAATAAAAATGAACTACAGAAAGGCAAAAATTTATTTCATTCTACATTTCATACACTATAATATGTTTATTATCATACATATTGTAATTTAATATTTTACATAATATCTGTTTATACTTGATTTTAATATAAATTATTCATGTGAAAATACGTATGTATTTTCTAACATCTAAAAACATCTAAAAAAAAATTAATTCACTGTTGTTCCAACTTTAATTTTTGTGAGAATAAAACAATATTATGTGTCACTTTTTACCCCCTGAATCACTCATACCTCGGTTGACCCTACATTTCGTAATGGTTTATTTAATTAATTTTTATTAAATAGAGATGATTCATTTAGTTAATTTAGAAACAACGATCAATCTGGCTTTGTCCTCGTAAGTCGGTGATGCTTGTTCCAGTGCATCCTTCGAGACGAAAGTTGGCATGTGTCAGCGAAACACACTGACACCATACACAGTCAAAGATAAAGCCGCACGTTATCGGTTGTACCACCGGACGCCAGGCTCCAGTCGGTTTTCAAAATCACAAACCTCGTTTCCGTCCACATGTTTTGTCCAAACAAGCTCACCCCCTGTTTCAAACGACCGATTCCACTTTATCTTGTTACCTTCTATTTATAATTGTTGCAATTAATTTGATACACAAACTGAAAAGAAGAAAAAAAGCATAACAATGCTTTTATCAGTTTTCCACAACCAGTAACGTTTTATCGCACGTCACGTAAGCACTATCTCTGTCTGAAGATGAGTCGGGTTGTGATAAAACGAGGATACTTGAGATGACAAAAATAAAGAGAATAATTGAGTGAAGCATACTGGTTGGAAATTACTCGTTACTTGGAACAATTTAAGTTCAAAGTCATTTTTTCCATCAAAATCTCATCTCTGAATTCAACTTGGTGTAAATATTTATATTTACAAAATTAGAGCTTGACATTTTGTAAAAATCATTACCTTGAACAATATTCAAGGGAATGAAAACTTGGAGACTTTCATGTCGGAAAGTTAGTTTAAAATGGCATTAAATTCTTAATGAAATGCATCGGTGGAAAAGAAAAAGGGAAGAGAAAAAGTTATAGGTCTGATAAGGATTCGAACTTGAGAAGTGGGATGCACTTTTGAAAACACTTCGAACTCTCAGGGCCGGCAGACGTGACAAATGTCTTTGTATAAGTTGACGTGCACTTTTCAAGCTGAATCATGCCGCAGCTTTCGCTTGTTTTTTAACGTCCCGAAAGGAATGGGGTGGAATAAATACTTAATGCGATTTGTGGAAGATAAATAAAAAGCCCAGTGATGACGGGACCAGTTGAAATCATTACGCTTGAAAAGTATCTATTTTTTTTTTTTTTTTTTTTTTTTTGGTTTCAACTGAACACATCAGAATGAGATTTAATTTTAACCACTGGTAATTTTCGTTGGATTGTATTTTTCATCGAGGCGCAAAATAAAAAACGTCGGAGTGTATTCATGACACAGAAAGAGAAGCGAAAATAAAAAAAATGGCAAAAGACGTGGGTGAAGGTGTGACAGGCGATATGCGATACTACGCAAATGACACAGATGTGGTCAGCGGACTGAGTGCTGACAAGTGTGAGTATATTCGTGCGCCATTCATGATTTGCGGTCACACACACGGTCCTCGTATTTCTGAATAAAATCTCCTGCCAGGCGCCAATTCTTTGTTTTTGTTTTTTTTCAATTTTTTTTTTCCTGATACCAATATAACAGTTATTGATTGTACTAGATTGTATTATTTTATAACAAAACGGGAACACGTGAACCTGATAAGTTCAAAGGTTTTTTTTAATTCTGTACAATTTAATAAAAAAAATTCATTACATTATTGAACAAGAATGTTAATTAGTTATTAGACGCAAATAAACCCGAATTGTTATTTGACATTCAAAACGATGTGGGCATGCAGGGTAAATAATTCAAAATACACGTGGCCAGAACTGAACCCGGATGTAAATGTCAAAAGGCTGCTTTAGAATCTAGATTTTCGACCGAACGTTATTCATTGTCATCTAAACTAAAAATGCTAATTCGAAAATAAAAAATTCTCGTGAGAAAAATTGACAGGTTGGACTTACAAATTGATTCAATTAGGCACGAATATGGAAACTTAAGTAAAATCAAATGTGAATCAAGTTTGAATTAAAAATTTCATACCGAATGAGATCAATTTTCTGATCTTATCACATGTGGAATTTTTGTTCTACGCTATCTCTTTTAAATTGCAAATTTTTTAATTGAATTTTATCGTTTATCGGCTTCAAATTTCTTTTTCTCGGGCAATAGAAAATTAATGAAATCGATTAACCTTGCGAAATTAAATGATATTTAAAATAAATATTAGGTTTTGATTCATAACATAAATGACAACAAAAAGAAAGGAGAGAGATTATAATTTCGGCCCTGAATAATTTATAGAGATGATGTAGGAGTACACGCCAGTGTGCGTAAAGTATCTCTCGCCTACGACGAAAATTTTCATACCATTTGAATGCCAAGCTGACATCTTAGTTGGACTTTTTGAATTTCAAAGCTTGCAGCAACACTCGCATTTTCTCTTTCCGCCCTGAGCTTAGATCAAAGTTCAAAATGTGTTCCCATGGTTTGCCCGTTTCATAAATAACAAGCCCACTGATTTTCACTGATGAATTTTCTGTCTTGGTTACGCATATTGGAACACACGCTGAAAAAATAAATTAAATAAATAAAACAACGTTTAAATTATCTTTCAGTAAAAGAAAAAACCACGGTGCAACCAACCGTAATTGTTTCAACATTATTTGTTCGACTGAACAAAATGCACAAACAAAAACCAAAGTTCAAATTAACAATCAATTTCGCCTCCTCGAATTTTCAACATATGATCGAATTTCGGCTGCTAAACATCATGCACAGGCATTAGCCACGGTCAATCGAAGGTTAAAAGTCGTGGAAAATCGTTCCACGAGCTTCGAAATGAATTAATTGTAATTAAATTGAATTAAACTTTTAAATGCCAAGTGCATTTTTATATTTCACGTTCTCAATTCTTCCATTTTCACAAATCCTTTACTTTTTGGAAACCTGCATAAGCCAGTTCACAGTTTTCAATCACTTTCAACCATCACTTCTTTCAAGATGAATGTTAATGCAAAATTTTATTACAAAACACCATCAAAGATCATTTTTCTCGGACGTTCAGACAGAGTCAATTTAAGATGTGGAAAATTGCAAATAAGAGTTACCAAGGCGGGCGCGTCAGAGGCTGCGTTTGACAGCGGCTCTTTGACAGTCTCGTTCATTAATACGGAACATAACGTCGAGGGCGGGAAGGGAGGGGAGGGGAGGGGGGAGGGTGAAGATATCATGGCGTTGCTTTGAAGATCCCCGGAATACTTGCCGAGGCGGATAATGGGATCGACTGAATTAGGTTGCCAGCAAAACGTGAGTTGCGAATGTCAATCCCTGGCGCATCGGCCAGATTTATGCGAAAGAAGGTCAAAGGTCAAAAGTGCGCCGGGTCATGCCAGGATTCGTAGGACAACCTCACTGAAACGTACACCTCGTTGCCTCGCTCGGCTTTTCCGACGTTGTTCCTCATTTACAAAATAAAAAAAACTACAACAAAAAGTCATAATCAACTGCGACGGATAAACATGTTTCGACGGATAAACAATCCATCGGTAAGATAGGTCCCGCGTTCCAGATGGCAGCAACAGTCGCGCCCATCTCTGGTTTGCCCACTCGGACTTATCAATGAAAAACTTCGATTCTCAGCACAGCATAGGAATAGAAAAAAAAAAAAAACGAGGTAATTTCAATTTTTCATCTCGCAGATTGAAGTTTGCTCGTGCTGTTTGGACAAGGAGGAATTCAAGCACCGCAACGTCGAGGCACGTTTCGCAAATTCAATAATACCTAAAAAAGCGTTTTTAAAACGCGCCGGAGTTTGTTTTTGCATGACAAACAAAATGATTAAGAAGACGAGAGAGACTTTGGGAGGCGAAGCCGCAAGACGCAAAAGTGAATTTTTTTTTTTTAATCACAGAATTGAACAGGTTGGTTAAAATTTCATTTTAAATTGTCATTGATTTATGTGCAATTTAGATTTTGGTCTCGAAATATATGTCAGCGCGAATTCGGCCAAACCTCGTCTGGTGTCCGCCGTCAAGTTTAATTCATATGTATGAGGTATTATGGTATGCTAATAAGTTGTGTAAACTGTGGGCTTTGTTCTATGTATTTATACAAAACAAATCTAAAAAAAATACGTACGGGAAAGCTCGGGCTTATTCAGCGTCCTGATGTTGATGGGACAAAAATTGAATTATTCCGACGAGTTCAATTTTATTAACTAATATGCATTCTCGTACGAAAACCGTATATCAATTTTTCTCTGTTTAATGAATTATTCAGCGGGGGTATATTATTATTTATAATTACAAAGAAATGAGATCGTTCGTCAGTCGGATCGGATTTCATATGAAATCATAATTACATCATCAAGCCCTCATTACGAGTAGCAAAATTTTCATAAAATTTGCATTGAAACTTCATCGCTACGCCTCCCACCCTACTTTATTAGTAACTTTATAATGCACCTAAGCAATCTCAAATACCATCATCAATGAACCTGAAAACAAATTAAATTGATAATAAAAAACATTGTCGGGGAAACTGAATTCCCTTCTATTTACCGTTTCAGCATGTTACTCGTCAAATCGAATCAACTTCACTAACCCATAATTTTAGAATTCATGCAAATCCAATCACTCTCGAATCAGGTGGAAATCAAATTAGGCGAAAATTTAATAAAATTATAAGCCCGGCTGGTAATTCAATCACCAATCAAACGCACGCATTGAATTACTATTTTTCAAACCCAAGTCAAATAAGCAGAAACCAAAACAAAATAAATTACTACCTCATACATCATCTTGACAAATCAATTTTTCCAACCTTATAAATCTTAACTCAACATCATTTTCAACCGTCCATATTTTTCCCCCAACTTTTGTATCAACGAATTAAAAAAAGAATAATATAAAAACAAACAAACCAAGCCTGTTGTTAATATCCTTACGATTAACAAAACGGAAGAAAAAATGTTTCCAGTTTCGGTTGAAGTGGAGAAATGTTTCGAACCGGATCGATATGGAACTGGCGTAAACTATTTTTGTCCAATTCGAGTTTGCCATGTCGCAAAACCAAAGTCAAACAAGAGAGGCGGTAGGCATAACGCGCGAGTATTATCGATTAACTGTCAGAGCGCGGTTATGCTCACAGCCTCGTCTGGCAGACATTGTCTTAACAGAACGCAGGACTAGGCATTCGAGCAAACGTTTTTGTCATTTTTGCATGACCCTTGTTGGTCGGGGTATGGGAATGTTTTTGACCGAGCGCCACCTAGCGGCTAAACGAAACTCGTTCGTTCTAATCGGGGCTAGATAAGCGCGAAGCCGTGTCTTTCATTATCAAAAATTTTGTACGGTTTATCGGCCGAGGGAGGCTGTTTATGGAGGCGTATGTTTATACAAACTGGTTTGTACATGTAGGAGGCGGATGTTCGCGTTAAGCGGCAATTATTATCTCCAACGTACTGCATAGTACCAGATAGGTGGCTCTGTCCAAGAACTTGGCGCCTTTTTTCTGGCTTCCAAGATTAAACGAGGCCAAATGGCAGTTCCAATTTTTGCAGGCTTACAAATCGGCCCTCGTTCATCGGAGCCTCTTCAATGCACAAATGAGAACAACCTGAAGGTCATACTGTGAACTTTTAATTCTTTATCCCCCGGTAGCGGGTCGTAAATCGTGAGCCAAGTTATTGTACCCGGGTATCTGTTTATGCGAAGACAAAGATTTGTTAACTCACCGCAATCATCTCGGAGGGTTCCAGAACAAAGCACTCATTTGGCCTCCGGGGACTGCCACCTGTGCGCTTGCCGAAGCTGTAACAAAAAAGGTCATCTGTTAGTCCCACTCAATTTCCCATGGCCCTCCTCGCGCTTGAGTTAAGTACAATGATTTGTCACAGATTTTGGCTACTCAAAAAGTACAAACAAACTGTAAAAAAACTTCCAACTCGATCGCAAGGATACGAGTATACCCTTTTTCGATTTTTGTTCGAAAGCTTTTCATTTGAATTTCACTCTGGCGAAATCAAATTCTGTGCCAGCTCTTTTTTTTTGGTCAAATCAAATTTATCAGACAATTTCATTTATAACTAGTGGAAATTGGTAGCGCTATCAAATCGAAACCTCTTTTTTTTAGAAAGCGGACGGGAGATCATCGTGGCAATTAATTATACGCGATCGATCCAGCGGCGCCTAATTACAGTTTTTGTCACATAGCCTGTTCTCGGATTATGAAAACAATCCCACGCGAGGTAAAAAGCATCAGGTGTATTTAACTCGCATTAATTAAACTCGAACGATAGACTCAACGAAGGTGTCAAAATTTTGTCATGGGCTTTTTGCGGTCCTCTCGAAATGCCGCTAATCGGCTCTCGGTGAACGGGAAAGTTCGCAGCCAAGAGATAGAGGACTCGCAGACACGAGTACCGTCGCTCTCGAACGACAAAATCCATTTAAGTGTTATCGTAGACGCCGATTGTCCTGACACATTCATAACTTTGACAGTCCACTTTTGACATTCGAAGACGACTCGATAAACAAATTGGCCGCTTTCCCAGTCGTGTATCTGCCTATCGATTTCCTGAAAACTGAACGAAACAAAAATGAAAAAGACCCGAGAAAACAAATGGTCTACGAGTAGGATGATTTTGAAATTTAAAGAAGCCACCTTTTCAATTACCCTTACAAATAAATGGCTCTGAATCATAACAAAAACAAGTTCGCTCCGAACTGATGATCTCGAAGGTTTCAATTTGGATCAGCTTTTTTTTAAATCATTCAATTATGGTAATATAAATAACAGGGCTGCGAGATTGCCGTTCGAGTGTTCTAAATAAGAGGCATGATGTTCCATATTCTCCGGGTGTGCACAGGCCGATAAAAGAAGAATAAAAGCACACAATTGAATTTGAGTTTGTGCACCCACTCGCGCGAGCTCCAATTATTCATCGCTCTTCACCCCATCTGTTGTTAATTCTGTCTCGTTATCAAGGATTCGTACCCGGAACACTTGTGCGATAGAAAACTCAGCATCAATTAAGGCATTTTTACAACTCGCTCCGACGATCAATTCTGGCCAAAATGTTATCGTATGGTAAACTGTAACAAACGAAGCAGAACGGTGCCGATGAAAATGTTGGCGTACGTTATTGGGAGAGTTATTGAATTAAAAAAAAAACATACAAACCATGATGGGAATAACAAAAATTACGATAGTAAAAGGAAACGCAAACATCACAAACCAACGAAACAACGTTGCCAGTCGAAAACGTATGGATATGTGCACAAACGTCTCTGGGTAATTTGGTTCGGTTCGTGGAAAAAAATACGGAACAGGGAGTAAAGTGGGGGGAAGTATGGCATTCCTCTTGATTATTTGTGGGCCATTGATTGTCGTCAGCCTCGGACGGTGAGTTTGCGTAAACAAAAATTTATATGGAGCATCGAACTCTCACATACGTTTCTCCGGAGCTGTTTGCGTGCACCACCGCACACGTATTGGAATTGTGTTCCGCCACCGGCCCCGGCAATTCTCTTTGTTTATGATCGATTTGCCTTGATTGAATCGACAGATGTTCCCCACCGCTCGCTGCCACCAATGGTCCACTTTGCGTCCCTCCGGATTAGTCATTAAAAGTCATTCCAACGTTTCGCACAGAAGCCTGACGACAATGCTGATAAATTGCGACGCAATTATAACGAATGAATATCACCATTTGCGACGCCAGTGTTATAAACTTGGGGCGACGAAAATCACAATTTTTATTGCCCTTATGGACTCGATAAATCACAATCTTTATTGACTTTTAGGTTATGTTGCTTTTTGGATGTCGACGGTTTTTGCCATTTTTATTTTAGACTTCTCAAGGTGTTGGTATTTTTGATAACAAATCATGTCCGAACCTTCAGCAATGGTATGAATCTCGTTAATTGTGTTTATTTTGCAAATAAAATATTTTCCATGTTAAAAGGAACTGGAAAAACAAAGAAAAAGAGCAAGAATTTATTTTTAAATGAAATGTTCAAGTTTTAACTTTAATCAATTACTTATCGAGAAAAACAAATTAATCGCAAACATAACCTTCAAAGTACTCTGTTTACTATTTTTGTTATTAAATAAATAGGAATATTTACTACTATTATTACAACTAATAATAATACAATGTTTTCACCAATGACATTGGTGCGATGATAAAGGTCAAATGCTCGTGCATGCGTATATTATTAATTATTTTTTTAATTAACAAGAGATATTTCGCAAAGTACTTTTGAGGTTATGATCAAACAATTATTAGTTCTTTGTGCGCAATCAATGAAAAGACAACGTTTGAACATTCATCAACAAATTAAAAATCTCTAACATTTCCCATTGTTTTTTCAGTCATTCTGACAAAAAAAAATATTTTGTTTGCAAATTAAACACAATTCGTATATCACGGAAGGTTCGCATTCCCGCCACCAGAGAGAGAAAGATGGACCTTAAATTCCGGACGCGAATAGAAAACTATTTTTTGATTAAAAAAGAAACAAAGGCTTGTTTTGTATTGGACGAACGTAAACAACGGAACGCCTAAGTGAAACAAATTGTTAGGAAATAAAAATTACAAACCGGCGATTTTGGTTGGGGCACGTTCATGTGGGCACGATACATAATGCATGATGAAGCCAACAATCGAAGACCTTCAATTTCAGCGTGTAATCCTTAAGCGAGATATTTGCGAACAGTCGCTTGACTAGGTCTAATTTAGTTTGAAATCGATACCAAAAAGCAACGGGGACGCGAGCCGACTTTTTAGATGTATCCTACATTGGTTAGCTTTTAATACGAGTAGTTTGATATGTCGAATAAATGTGATACAGCTGCGGCCGAAATTGAATCGAATGACATTACCGCGCTGTTACCATTTCACCTCTCTTCCTCCCCTCCCCCCTCTCTTTTATACTTTTTCCGCACCGAAACATTATTTTCTCAATTTTCCATCAAAAATGTACGTTCGACATTTGAACATTTATCACTTTACATACAAAAAAATAATGCTGCTCAAGTATTGATCCATGTAAACAAAAAAAAATAAACAAAAAATCATGTAATAACAACAATCGCAGTTTTTTATACTTCAAAACTAAACGCAAATATAAAATTGTATTATGGTAAAAGATGGCGCTAGCGTCGGTGATGTTTTGACCGGTCGTATCGTGTTCTAATTTGTTCCCCTCGTGATTCGGCGAAACTTTTTGTGCGTGTATTCTAAACAAAAGTGACTTTGAGAATTGTTGGAGTGATAGGATTATTTATAATCTGACTGATTTATGAAACACTCGTTTCAAGAAAAACAGGTATACGTGTACTATCAATCATTCAAACATCGTGCAAAACAACAAAAAACATTGTTCTCAATTCAGTCATTGTTTTGAATTGTTGCATTTTTTCACTTTGAATACTTCATTTCAATATGAATAACTGACATTTTTTCTTCAATATTTTATAAACACAAACTAACTTTAGCCCTAAATAAAATCTATTTACATTGTTTCTTTCAGGGTCAAACTTTCTACAAGTTGAAACATGCCAAAAGAAAAAAGTGCACCGAAAAGACCGTCTCAGGTGAACCTGAGAACTTTAATCGCATATGTGGAAACTCGTCGGCAATTGTTTCACAATCAGTGTTCTCTGTTTCCTACCCTCGAGTGGTACCATGAATTCGGCGCTGCAATAATGGTTGGCATTTTGTTATCAAATTGCACCTCAGCGGTGGACGTCGAATCGCTAACCGTGCACGATTGTGCTCAAATCCAAAGCACCAAAAGCCTGTTGATCGAGGAGATGTTGCAAACATTGGAACCGACGTACCAAGAGATTGTTCAAAACTATTACGTTGTGGCGAACAACAAAACCAACAAACTGCTGGTTATCAGTGGCAATCAAAAACTGTCACTGGACCTAATACTCAGTCAGCGAGCAAAGTTTGACCCCACCAACAAAAACCCTTATGCTTTTGCCACTCCCTCTAAAGGTCAGTGTAAGGTCATCAAAGTTGAGCCGGCCTTGAAAAAGTTTAGCCAAAAGTGCGGGGCTGAGAATTCCGAGTTGCTGAAAATTGGAAACATCCAGGACATGACGCTGGCTTGTCGACTTTTGGACACTTCTGTAAACAGCCAATTGCTCGAGGCTCGTTTGTTTGTAGCGCGACTTGTCGACGTGATGCTGACCATCTGCAAGATTGCGTTCATACTTCTGGATCTTAATGGTTTTTTGTAGGGTGATTCGGTCAAGATGTTTCATGAGCACGTGAAGGTAACTGCAGAAAACTTTGGGAAATCGGCGAGCCGAGTTTGCGACTTTTCCGAGCTTATAAAACATTTTGAAACTGGTATGATTTTATTGACAACAATAAACTTAAGACCTCAAAGCAATTTTTGTGAGATAAATAATGTTATCTTTTGTTGTTAAACTTTCAGAAGAGGAGCCCAACGACGAGGACGTTTTTATATTACAACTTTAACTTATTTTCTCTTCTTTAAAATGATGTAGTTTGATTTTCATTGCTTGTAACGCAAAAAGACTGATCATTGTTATGTAAACATTGTAGATTTTGATATGAAAAGATAATATTTGATACAGATGAAGTAAGTAGAATTGTTGTTGAATTTCTCTTGAAAATTTAACCTTTAGTAGCAATTTCAAATTCAATAATCGTGAAGCACATTCTGTGCCAATATCAGAAATTAGGATACTTATAGCGTAATGGTAATGAATGCACATAATACGTGCTCTTAAGAGCTACGCAACTTAATCGCATTTCTGTTTCAATATTCATTTCTATAAAATTACATTTCGAATGAGCGTAAAATTTTACTTCCCCGAACGTATAAGGCAAAATCTTTGACAATTATTTTGCAATCTATTTGCAAAATCGGCGTTATTTTTGCACAAAATCTCATGACATGGTACGAAATTGAAGTACAAAAAAAAGAAAGGTAAGCACAAATTTTTTACCACTGACATACTTTGTTTCCCATCGAGGCAGCCAAAAAATGCGAATTACAGTCAATTTATGTGTTTCAGGTGTACTTCTAAAAGATGCGCAGATACTTAAACGAGTTCAATTATTCTCAGCGTTGATCAAGTTGTAAATGAGTGTTCAAAGGTGCACTCGATGAAAATTAACAAACCGCCCGGGGATCAAGGCCGTCGGTTTTGAAAGGTCAGAGATAAAAAATTGACCGAATTATTTTCTCCCTGCAACAACAAGCAATGCGTGGTAAACATTTGTTCTCACTGTCTTAGAGAGCGTGGGCGCTCGGAATTCATGGCAAACGTGATTCTTACATTATTGATTTATCAGCTCACTTGAAAATGGCACGACATTAATTAAATATTAGTATCAATTATTAATTAAATTAAATTAATAATTATCATTCATTGATTATTAATTCAATTAAAACAAACGCCATCATCATTTAAAGTATTTCACATTAATCAATTATTAGGGCTTAGTATTCAATCTACACTAGTTTCAAATTTTAAGTTTCGTATTTCAAGTATTTTAAATCAAATCCGATGTATTTTTAGGTCCGTTGGAAAACCACTGGACTCACCAAACGGAGAATCTCCTGCGGGGGAACGCAGGTGGTGGCGGGGGTTGGATTCTGTACCCCCTATCGACGCTTTCGCTCCTCAAAGCCTGTACGGCCTTTGGTACAGCTCGCATCGGCGGTTCAGGTACGGTCCTTGGCAGTGCATTGGCCAGCACGCTGCCATTCCCCAGGACCTCGGTATGGTGCACGCCGCTGGCGCCACCATGAAAACTGTTCCATCTGCGCACGGGGGCACGGTTTGTTTCGCACCCCCTGAGCCGATTCGTGTGCTTATGCATGGTTCTCTTGGCTCGGGCTGATCGCCATCTCCGCCCATCTCACATCCTTGCCTGACAAGTGGCAGGGTTGAGTTATTCCTGAGAGAGTTTTCAAGTTAACTTTCAACATTTAGTCGCAACTAAGCTCACGCGAACCAAGTCAGAAATTTAAATGATGCTGAAAAGTTTAAATTTATCGTTCGTTTAAAAAAAAACCAAAATATTCAACCTCTAAGTGGTAGATGTAAAATTAACGTTCCAGAAGGTGTGCTATTTTTGCCTGAAATTGACTGAAGCTTGGAAACTCGATTTTGTAATTTGCACTTTCCTGTAGAGAACCTGTTTCAACGGAACCGAGTGAAAGACACTGATGTGTTTAGCACTAATAGAGACACTAATTGTCCATCCGTCATTTGACGAGATACATCCGTGAGAAAATATTGCGATGCGCTGTCAATGACGAATTAGGACTGCTCTAATATGTTGCATGATCTCGAAAACGAGAGTGACCTGAATCGCTTTACATGATTTATTATACAACTAATGTGAAACTCCGTTGGTATTATCAGAAGAAAGGGATTAATATAATAATAATGATAAAATGGGACATAGTTCCAAACTCTTGTTACAGGCTGTATTGAATTTCGGAAACTCAATTTTTTGTTCTCACCAACGTTCAGTTTTGTTCCGAGTTGTTTGCCAAGAATTTTTTTGATCAACTTTTTTTGTTACAGCCGTTCAGGGACTGGTGGAACTTTTTTGCGGAGAAATTGATCTGCGACGAGTAACGATGCACTTCTTTTGGCACTACGGATTTTAACATCAAAACCGAAATGTCCGCTGGGGAGCGAATCCGACAGTAAAAAGTGTAACGATGTGCTTCGCAGCAACACGCCAGCCTACTTTCCCCGATTGTGTTTTATTGGCTGGACAATAGATATTGCTTAGGAACAATATAAAAGCGAAGAAACGTGAAAATCGTTTTGGCAGCGGTGAGATTTAATTAATGAGATGTTAATATCATTTGCGGTGAAAAATAAGAGTTGTGGAAAACTTTTTTTTCCGTCCGATTCTATGCTAATCATGTGGATCAAATTTTCAGGTATCAGGTTGAGTGACCTTTTTTCTTTCCTTCAACTGAAATTCATTTTACAATTTTCTTCAACAGATTCCTAGACACGTTTTTTGTTTCAGGACAATGGAGCGTGAAATTTAAAAGAGTTTCTGAAATTCACATAGAAAAAAAAAGGTTGGAAACAGGTGAATTCTTCTCAAGGCAATAAACAAAAGATGAAACGACAGCTCGTGCCACACGCCTGTCTACCTAACAGCGAGAGCCTTAGGAAAACTGCACTCAGCGGGTGGAAACGCGATTTCGCAGGTGTCTCTTTACGACCCCTCTTAGAAAAACGTTTTACCGTTGGGATGAAAGTTTTCGTTTAACGATCCTGGTTACTAATTTGGATACAAAGAGGCGGGATACTTTATATTCGTGCGCAAAGTGCCGCAAGCTGTTACTCGATCCGCACTTGAAGAGAGGAGCTCTGGCGGCGATAAATCGAAAGATTTTGTGGGATGCATCTTTGTTACGTAACGCGAAGTCTTATGACGGCTTAAGCGATTCCTTTTTTATAATCCGTGCTCGGTGCATTTTCAAGTCACGTACTCGGAAGCAATCGTCGACAAATGCCTTGAATTAACATCGATTTCAAATCGACCGTAATCACCGATCGGCGTGCACTCGTTTGTTTCAACTACGATTCTTCAACCGCAAATATAAAAAATAATAATAAAACGGTTTATAAACAAAGGAACCTGCTTCCTTTTCCATTGTAATATTACTGTAATATTATCATTCGAATTACGTCATTTATATAATATTATTATCTAATAAAAGAGAGTTCTTTCGAGAACAAACATGGGCGAAATAAAATTATGCAATAGGAGATAAAAACTTTTTTTTTTCAAACAATGTTTCTACCGTAGTTACAAGTTGTAAACTATGTTTCAATAATTCGCCTGGTTTATTGGAAATTCCACGTTTTACTTTAAATAATGCATCGAATGAAAAAAAATTGAATGTTATATCTTTTTTTCATTTCACTTTGCAGATGTACGATTGACAGTCAAGTCAGCGGTGAGCGAAGCGTGCAGAGATCATTGCACCGGAAGATACGGTCCGCAGATTTTGCTGGAAATTGAAATTCCCTTCTTTCCCTGCAGTATGGCGCGAGTGGTTTCCAGCACATCATTCCATATAATTAGCGATCGTGCGACTCTCGGGGTGCCGCTAGGCTCGGAACTTTTTCCCGAAGTTCCTCTTTGACACTCGCTCCATTCGTCCGCGCAAAACGAAAGGAAAACAACGATTACGTCATTACGTCTGACGAGCAAAAACAATGCCGCCAGCTTGGCACAAGTCGGCAAATCAATACAAATATTTGTCCACAGTTGAGAATCTGTCTGTTTCATTGGAGAAAAAAAAACTCAGCCGAAGGTTTTGCAATCTTACAATTTTGATTATATCAACAAGATGAAAAAGTTGAACAACATTTTTCAATTTGCAATTCCCTTTTTCAGGACTTTTGATGAAGGAGCCCTCGTTATGCGAACTGCAAGAAAAATATCGAACCTTCGTGGTGGTCCGGAGGCGAAGGATATGTTATTAAACTTGAAGTCTCGTGTGTCACTGGGAAGGGACTTTTAGTCGGCCTCGAACCACTTCTGGATTAATTCGCCTTGCTCTCTAATTATTATCCGCCGCAGCCGGTTCTCGATTTAAAAACAACCACGCTCCGGGAAATTATAACGGTGAGTGGGCGCCAACGAGCTGCAGTATTATTCTGCGGCAACCGAATTTTTGATTGCACGCTCGACTAGTGTTTACTTTGCTGCCAATAAACGCTCTCTTGTCGATGTATCAATTGTGACTTTGTGTCAAACGAAACATGAAGCGGCGTAGGCGACGTCTGGAGTTATCGCGAGGAGCACCAATGGAAACGGTGTCACGTTAACGACGGTGATCGCGATTAAAAGTGATCTCAAATTTATTCAGGGTAAACACGTCGGTTGACGGTGATATATTATTTATTCAGAATTACGCATCAGCGGGTCGGATTTTTAATTTTATCATACGATTGCGAGAGACCTTTTTTTTGCAACTCGGTGATGTTATTACTGTAAAAATGAAGGTTGTAATTTTAGTCCAGCGGGTTTGTTGAATTTGTTTTGAAACACGCGAGAATAGTATAATTATGAAAGTATGCAAATTGGATAGGAGCCGCCGATTATGTGTTAAACAAACACAGCTTGAGCAATCTGGAAATGAGAGTGAATTTCTGGCGTGCGATGTGGGTGAAGACGTAAACGAATACTCTCGTCGACTTTCCAATTAACTGTAATATACATTTGTAAAAAAGGAACAACTTTTCGGAAACTTTCCAATCATCGGGATGAATCGGTCTGTAAAATTTGTATAACGCGATTTTGAATGTTATTTCGCAGTACGAATTGCAGCTCGTGTAATTCGTATTTATTTAATTAATTCCACACGTATGTTACGTTGGGTATAACGAAATAATTATATTTATACTAAAAAGCAGCGCGCGTGTTGTGAAAATGAATCGGCGAAATGTATTACAGTTTTTTTTAATTCAAGGAAAGAGAGAAAAGCGTCCGGCAGTTGAAAGCTGTCCGTGAAATGTAATAAAATCGAAAACAATGAACGAAATCACGAAATTTTTTGTTTGCAAAGCAAGTTTTGAGAGTAGGAGTAAAAAAAGTTTATGTATAAACTTTTGTATCGTTTTTCACTGAAAAACAATTTAACGCTGTGATATAATACATTTCAATTGAAGTTGAAGGTTGATTGCAATTGTGACTGTGAATAATTCTCGACTCGGAGGCGAATGTTTTCATCACTATAAAATATTATAACATAAAATTAAAAAAACAAAATTTCTTTAAGAAATAACGTTGAGGATGGAAAATTTTTGTTCGTGATAATAGAAGCGTTGCTGTTTGGAATTTTTTAAAGGTCTATTTAAAGGGAGCACACAGAATGTAGTTCCACGGACGTTCCAAAATAATTATCGATCAAAAGAGGAGAAACAAAGCGCCGAGACAAAGCTCCGTAATGAACTTGAACCGAACTCCAGTCCGACCCAAATTTTGTTTACCCGAAATGCGTCTGAGCCATAGGCTCAGACGTACGAAAAGTAGCAGAAAGAAAAAACCGTGAATAGCAACACCTAATCCAGATTCTTCTCACAAGCATTGTAACCGCACCGTTAATGAACCTCATTCTCATCGTTGGAAGAATAGAAGATTATTGATGTAATATTTGTAACCGTCCAGCATGCTTCTTCCTTCGAAAAAGAAACCTTTTTAAATAATATTTTTTTAATATTTTTCGCACGTTCTTCGTCAAATACATGTAGTTAATGTGTATTCAGGTATCACGACTTGTGTTGTGCAAAAGTTTGTCGAAGGTCGGAGACAAATGTTCGTTTTGTAAATGAAGCGGAATTTTGCCGCTGAAATCAAGTCAAGCTTAAAGTTCATTATTCAGAGCTGAGATTTTCTCCCTTCTGCAATCAAATTAACGATTTCTCGATGCTAATTTTTTTGATCCGATTACATTCGTTTATCGTACATTGTTCAACTATTGTTCTAAAATTTGCAATATAACTTTTCATTGAAAATATAATTTGTTATTATTAGTTGTTGTTTAAAATTACTCGTGGCTTGTAAATTTTACTTTACACAAAAACGTTCCTCTACAAAAATTAGTTTCTTGTTTGATAGTGTTTTGAAATTTGCAATTTAACTTTTCATAATAAGTGATAAGAAATAGTATGTTGCACTCGTACAATATACTATTTCATTGAAAATAGAATTTGTTATTATTAATGCTGAAAATGATATTTGTCAAGTGTGATTCGGCTCTGGAAAAAAAACTTTCTTGCCTTGACAAAAAATAACTTTTTGTTTCATACAGAAAATGAAAACGTTTCATTTGAGGCAAAGGCCATGACGCTTCAATCGCACCGTGTCCATAAAGGGAGGATCATGAGTGAAATCTATATAAGCCCTCAGCGTATTATCTTGGCAAAAGCGCGCGCAAGAAATGTGAAACTGCAATATTCGTCGCGATGCTTTGAACTTTCGGGGAGGAAAAAAAATGGACATTTTTCATCCGACATGTCCCCTCTTATCGCACTCGGAATTAATGAACACAGATCAATCCGTTGAATGAATGTATAATTTAATCATTTTGCATTATCTCCAATCGACATCGAATTCGAGGACACTTTTAGCGAGCTATCGAGATAGCGCAAATTTTAAAACGCGAACGACAAAAAAGAATCGATATCTAATTACATCGACAGAACTGAACTTTGATTAAATTTGATGTATGGAAACAGCAGCTCGGAGAAATGGAAGTCTACGGAATTAGCATGATTTGCCGTTATGTGCATCGCGCTATGACCTCAAATGAATGCTAGGCGCAATCGAGCGCTCAAACTAATCAGGGGCAGAGCGAATAATTGAGTTTTACCAGGCAAAATGTATTTGTAGGGCCGCACGCAACATCCGGTGGACACGCGAAAATGTTATCAACTATGAAATCTCGTGTCCCTAATCCAATTATCGGACGCAAGTGTTTTGTCGCCAATTTTAATTTCAACATTCAAAATTGAAACATTCAATTGTATTAAAAAAATCTTTTTCTCTCTTTTCAGTTTCACGAAACAATTCAATTTTGTTTACTTTTTTCCCCCCCAACACAAAAGAAAGTACTTTCAATATTACTTTTTCCCTTCAAACTAAAAAAATAACGGAGGATGAAAACGAGACAAGTTTGATAGTTAAGTTTTTTTTTACTTCGCACTAAAAAAGTAATGAGCGCGGTGTTAATTTTAATTCACAATTAAACTGCTTCCGATAGCACGTCTGTAGCCATTATTCGAATGAATAACGTTACTCAAAGCGTCGAGAAAATCTTGCACTTTTATTATTACGGGTATTTACCGTATGAACTTATCGCGGCTGGGTTTATTGCGTTTTCTTCCTCGCGTTTTTTTTTCTTTTACGACGGCTCAGAGCGATATTACGCTGATCGATTTTGCCGCGCTGTGATTAGAGGGTTTCTCATCAATGGATACAGAACTTGCGTTGTCTTTATGTCCACCTTCTTTTATTTTTTTTCCAACGTCTATTAGCATGATGAATTAGGTCGCAACCTAATCATAATCACAATACAATCATTACCAAAGGTTTAATGGAGACTGACATTTTTCAATTTTTTGCTCTGTCCCCTCTGAAGTATCAGATATAAAATGTGAGACCATTGTCTTTTTTTGCTCGCAATTTCATTATACCATTCGTGCGCTGTTCAATACCTCATTTTAAGTTTACATTTTGCAATGTTACTTTTGTAAGTTTGTTAATTAATCTCTCACAGCTATTTGATCAATGTAACCAATTTTAATTGAACTGATTGAAACATGGAACAATTGCAATTTCGAAAACCGATTGGTTTGATAACTAACAACAAAAGTACGAAACAAAAAAGTTATGCATAACTCTCTTGCGCGCAGTATTTCAATTCGATCAGTATTCCGACTGGCGACTGTGCGATTAATCAAACTTTTCATCCGCAGGACACAATATTGCAAAACGTAATGCCGGGGGTATAAAAGCTCGCTTTTTAATACATAAAGGCGAGTTATGAAGAAGCGTCTTTCGACAGTTCGTGGGAAGTGGTCTTGTCAAAGGAAAAGGCCAGACGACAAAGAAAAAATTGGAAGAAGACAACAGCTAGGAGAGGAGAAATAAAGGAGAAGGAAACTCTGTGTGCTTCTTTGTAAAAACGCCGCGATAATCTTCGACGTGCGGGCGCACACGGGAAATTTTATCCCGAGAGGCTGCGGGCTGACGACGATGACAGGGCGTCAGAAAAGAAAAAAAAAAGTGCGACCGGGAGGGAGCTAAAAACGCACTAATAATAGCCACCCACGCGTGCTACGTTTCGATCTCAAGATATGCATTCAAGAATAACACCAAGATTCGTCATGTCGGAGATCCGTTCTGCAGAACCACGCCTGTGTTGACAACGACATTAATGCTGGGAAACGAATTGGAATTTGGATTTATTTTTGATACTGCCAATTTATTTCAACCCTCAGATCAATGTACATATTTCATGCAAACTCTGTATTTTTCGGGATCATGAAAGCTCCGGAGATGGAAACTGTGTTTGCAGTCGTGGGGGTGCTATTTTATTTTTTTCATCATGCCGTTACATCTGTGATCGATTTTCATTCACGATAAGAAGTTGGTTTTATGTTTCGCCAACTTGACATTTTTACTTTTATTCTTACTTTTCTATATGTTTCTTTTTTTTTTTTTTAGAAGAGATAAAATTTCATTGATTTGTTTCAAACTTGTGAATTGGAGCTGCCAGCGGTGTGAGTTCTTTCAGTTTTAATGTATTAACGCGCAACGTGAATGAAATCGAATATGATATTTTCAGTGGAATGATCGATCCGGACATGTATGAGGGCATCATCAAAATAATGATGAAATCTGATTGCTACATTTATTTTTGTCAAACCTTTGATACGTACAAACTTTTTCATTTGATTTTTTTTTTTTTCAACTACAATTTTAATTTCGGTAATTAATCGATCCGTACACCGCCTGGGGATAAAAAGAAAACAGCCGTCGCAAAGAGACGAGATAAAAAAACACTTTACCATTCGCGACTAGAATTTTTTATCTTCCTTGAAGCCCCAGTCCCCTATATACTAATTGATTCGACTAAGAATAGAACGACGGCTTTAATAGTACCAAATCTAACCCATTTGTTATCATTTATCCCGTTTAATGCCACGGAAAACAAACAATTTTCAAAGCCGGAGAGAAAATGCCAGAGACAAAGTGAATAAATAAATAAAAATGTACCCCAGAAAATAGCGCAAGGAAATTCTCGAATCATAAATCTGGCTGTTTTATATATCCCCGAAAAAAAAAAAGAAAAAAAAGAAAAGAGCAAGATGAAAAAAAGTGATTCGGAGAGATAAAAAAGACCGGGACAAAAATTGCCGTGGTATTTATTCCGATTTTTCCCACACTGTAAAATGAAGCGAACGGTATAAACACACGCAGCACCGCTCTCAATTCCCCGAGCAAGGTGAGGTAAAAACTTAGTTTTCATCTCGCGAGCGAATCCCTTCTCGTTATTTTTCGCTTTGATCTCGACGCGTCAACAGCTTTGCTCGCGATGAAAAGTATGTACGCTCAGGTGTGGGTATATATCGTATATACCGCTCACCGTCAGTACGCTGAACCTTTTCAACCTGCTACTTACCGGTAATCTTTTCGGCAAAAGCAAAGAGCGCCAAAGATATAATCTATTTTCATTCTCTTGACATCATTTTAAAACAGCGAATATTATTTGTCGTTATATAAACAAAATTTTGCCAAATAGTTTATAAAATATAATCTGCGTCATTTTATAAATACAAATTGTTATATATATTTTATAATATTTTATATACGTGGCATATGCCAGAGATTGATGATTTTCTAAATATACCCAGTGTTTTGATAAATACCATTAATGGCCTTATAAATTGTGTCAGTCCAGCCCCCTATGGCATCGTGTTTTTCAAATATTTTGACAAAACTTTTGATGAAAATGAATCATCATCGTCAGAGACAAATTTAAACATTTCGGTGAATAAAATTTCGTTCATTGTGGCATGCACGAATGAATGCGACGGATTATTCAATAACCCGTAATTTCACGCGAGTTTGATTGAATTTGGATGTGGAAAAAAAGAGAAGTTGTACAAAAGACTTTATTAATAGCGAGTTCGAGTGATAAAACGGTGGGTGGACGTTTGAGCTGGGATTGATATGGAACTATGCTCGTGACCCGAGCACGGTGGTCCCGATTGCATTCGAGTCGACACATGCACTTCTCTCTCTCTCTCTCTCTTGATATAAAACATGAATTGAGGCATGCGAGGGTACGCCGCGCGACATTAATAATACTCGGTCACAGCTTTATTACAACCGCGCGATATTCCCCGCCGGCGGGCGGTCGTTTTCATTCTTAGTCCGCAGATCCATCTTCCCGACTGTAAATATCGCTAAATTAACCAACCGTGAGCGAAACGTGACTCGCTTTTCGCCGCGCGAAAATAAAAAATGCGATTAACGAATCGCTGTAAATTAAAGGGGGCGAACGAGGATGAAAGTGACTCGAAAGTGACAATGCAATTTCAAATAATGGATGGTTGCAAAAAAAAACTATTCTTTTGAAAAAAAAAAAAAATTCCGATTTCGAATAAAAGAGAAAGAAAATGTGGGCCGATTGGATCTGGAATAATTTTGCAGTTTTCTGTGGTTTATGAACAAAGTTTAAGCGATTTCTTATGGAGTTTGAAAAAGTTATCAAAGTTTTTGAGATTGTGGACGTTTCGGAAAGAGAGCTGAAAATTGTGTTCAGTTTTTGTTTCCCTTCCAGCGCGTTTCATATGTATGCTTGATGTATGGAATATAGAAAGTTTGTTAAGCCGTTGTGTTTCTTTTTCATTGGCAAAATATTATGAGCGCCCCCCTCTTTTCCGGTACGGACATCAAAGATTTAATCTCGGTTTGATTCACCAAAAAGTGCTCTCATGGGAATGAGTGTAAATAATGGGAGATGAATGGAGAGCAGCTTTTGGCGCGTGCATCGGTTAATTAGAGGACTTGAAACCCATGCAGACTGTCGAATGCGAAGGGTGGATCGAGCATTTATATATTCAAAAGCCATCTAAACGTTGAGAGCAAGTATACACAATCGCTTTTTTCCCATCAGCTTGCAACCAAAAATCATTCAAATTATGATCTGAAACAAAACTTTTTGTTTTCATGCACGGAGAGAAAAGTTTAATAATTTTTATCAGAATCGGTATAATTTTTACTAAACAGTTTTCTGACTGAGGGACAAAAATCATTTTGAGAAGAAATTATTAAACTTTTTGGTAAAAATTAAAAAACTATTTCATAATAATGACCAAACATTAATATAAATTATTTAATGTTGGGGTTTTTTTTTTACTAAAAAGTTTAATAATTTTTATCAAAAATGGATTCTGTCCTCGAATTATGAAACTATTTTGTAAAAATTATACAAATTGTGGTAAAAATTATTACAACTTTTTTCACAGTGTGACAATTTTTTTATTTTATCTAACAATTCAAGGTTTCGAATAGTTGAATTAATTTTAATAAGTTTTTCGTAATTATTTCATCTTGATTTTTGCTCTATCCCAGAACCGAAAATAATTATTGAAATTATAATAAAAGAAACTTTTTTGTTTTCATTTCAGACAAAAATTTTTGATCTCAATTAATAATCCGCTTTTTCAATTGTAGATTTCTAATTAGTTTCATCGAATCGTTAAATTACAATTTCATCCATTTAAAAAATTTTTTTCTCATTTCTTGAAATAAACATCGTTGAAATGGAATGACGTGGTTTTCTTTTTTATTGCATATACGAAATTCAGCAGGACTATATGATATCATTTTAAAATCCAATATCAAAGAAATTTAGTTCCCAGCTATAAAAGTGAATTTCATCGAGCCCTTTCGATGCATTAATAGTTAAGTGAATATTTTTACATCATGTTAAATTATCCATAGCAGGCCTCGACCAACTAACATTTATTAGATTTTTGTTATAACTTTATTATTTCAGTTATTTTATAAATTTTTCTCTCAGAATCTTTTATCTCGCATAACAAAGTATAATGAATATTCACTATTTACTTCAAAAAGACTGTAACATGACAAAATTGATATATTATTTGCAAATAAGATTCGCAAAAATGCAAATAAATGATGTTGCAAAGATATTTTATTAAAAACGATTTTATTCGAAAGAGTTTTCTAACAAAAATATGTATCTGACAAATTTTATACTTTTTGCGCACATGATAAATTTGGATTTGCGCAAATGATGAAAATAAAAAACTGAAATAAACATCATCCATTAACAAGCTTAAAAACACAACTTTTTGCTTTCAATCTTCCAGATATGAATCTGTCTCT
>JAAMPD010000199.1:0-74168 GCA_025266255.1 Trissolcus basalis
TCGTCGTATTTTTCAGCATCAAAATTTTAAATCTTAGAACTTTCGTGAAACAGCGAATGTGATGAATGAGATTAACATTTATTCAGTTTTTGAAGGAGAGAAAAAAAAGGGAAATCGAGAAATGAATAATGCAACTATGCATTTTGATAAAGCGGTTACCTTCTACTTCATATTCGACACATGTCAAACTGCAACGATATGCAATTCTCATATTTTTATAGACGTGGGTATGTGTGTATACTTTTCACGATTTCTTAAATTCCTATCTATTCGCCATTTTTCGTCCTGTCTTTCATTGGACACGCACACTCTAAGTGCTGCCATGAATTTTCGATAATCCAAATTGGATTCTTCGATTGGGCGGCAAGGGCGAGAAATTGTTTTCCGCGAAGTTACGATCGGTGAAGACTGTGTCTTGCACTTTTTATTTTTAAGCTTCTTCTTCCTTTTTTTGTTCCTTCTTTTTTTTTTTTTTTTTTTTTTGTTACTTTCAGCCAGTTTCTTTGCCTCTTCTTTTATTTCGCAAAGTTCGTGCACCGCTTTCGGAGTGAAATCAGAACGAATTGTCGAGAAATCTTCGAGAAGTCTGCATCGTAATCATATCGTAAATCAGCAAACGGTGATACTAATTTATTTAATTTGCATAATTGCAAAATAGTGAGTAACACTTCATTCACCCCCGTTTTAATTTATGTGAGAGCCGGGCGAACGATTAATCTGCGTTTTCCTATCTCAGACGTGTCGGTCAGGTATGAAACATTTATTAAAATACAACATGCAAATGAATCTCTGACGGAAAC
The DNA here is from genome assembly GCA_025266255.1 of Trissolcus basalis. Lineage (NCBI taxonomy): Eukaryota > Metazoa > Arthropoda > Insecta > Hymenoptera > Scelionidae > Trissolcus > Trissolcus basalis. The sequence continues at coordinate 801 of JAAMPD010000199.1, forward strand.
CATATCCCAATTGAAATAAATAAAAGACTTTTTGATACCTGTCCGATAATATTTAAATGACTAACCATTTCATTAGGTTTATATTCTTAGTTACTTTTTTACATGATTACATGATACATGATTTTTTATGATTTCAATCTGACGATTTTCAAATGACCAAATCGTTTATCCAGAAATTATAATTTGAAAAATTAAATAAAAAAGAAAAGTTTTTTCATTAAATTTCTTATTAGATTTTTGTTGTTGTAAAAATTACACTTTGAAGGTACCAAAAAAACTCAATACATTGGGTCACATGCAACAAACGTGTTGCACGAATTCGAATCACTAGAATAAGGTGGAAAGATTAGAAAGGCGCAATAAGGTTTTTCACGTGCTTAGCATGAATAGCGCGAGACTTGTTGCAACTTGGTATTATTAACGCTGCAGCAATTATCAATCTTGTCAGTACAAATTGATAATTATGTTCCAACTCTATTATTCGTGTTTTACATCTTGTCCAACACGGCTAATATTATAATTCGAAAGGTTATTATAAATTTTGCATGAAACCCACTGAGGAGGGTCAGTGATATAATTTGGACGACTTTTTTTTCGTCTTGGTTACAATTTTTCAAATCTATTCATACAAGTTGATGCAAAATTTCTTCCCTGATTAATTCAAACCAGGGAAGTTATTTTAGAAACCAAATCAATATACCAATAAATAATCCGTGAAAATTACGAAGCGCTGATAAAAATAGGTATACACCGTATTCCATTAACTGTATCATTAAAACCATTCGACTTTTTCAGCTTGAAAAATTTGCAAAGACGAAATATTATTCAATCATACATTTCGCAACCTTTTTTCTGCCTGACGAAATACAAACGTTGGTAGGTAAAAATCTCATTGATAAACATTTTGATCGTTCAATTCAAAGTATCCAATTTTCGTCCCATTTTGAATGACGTTTTTTAAAATGATGATCACACTAAAGCAGCGCAGACACCGCTTGAGTTATAACATAAAAGATGCATAGCGTCATAATATGAAGAAATATAATTAAAATCTTTTAAATCCTCGAGCAAAAAAGTCCCTGCCGTTCTCACTTATCCAGCGTTGTAATCCTATCAGACTTTTCGCTGACACAACCGGATATTATATGAATCGTTGGTACAAAACGACCGAAAAATAACGCACTTAATGTTTCTTTCCATCGCCTGCCCCCCTTCCGTTTCCTGATGTAACAAGGAGATCCCATCCTATATTTATTAACGAAATTTAATTACTAATTAAACGGCACAATGCATGATAAATAATGAAATCGGGGGGAAAAGTTGAATGAAAATGAAGAATAGGGGAATTATTTAATCAGCGAGGTGGTACGTAATTCAATAGGCAAAAGCCGCGATAGGGAATAAACAATTAAACTGATATTCGTGCGCGAATATTTGATGATGCTTGTAACGAAGGCAAATTCGTTCGATTCATTGATCCCCGGGTTCCCCATCGAGGCAAAAATATAACACTCCAGATTGAGAAAAAGCCCCGGCCTCGGCGCGCTGCACAATTTACTTGTGTTTTTATTTAACGCCCTTTTGTATGGGAAGAAAACTGAATCTTCATTCGGATGCATTGTCGGGCCGATTGAACGGCGAAAGAAAAAAAGAACCTATTTAAGGCGCATCTTTGTTCTACGTTAGACTTTGTTCGCAAGAATAAAAGGACAATGAAACGCAACAGAACACGAACAACAGTCATTGCATATATACGAACTACGGCGACATTCTGGTCACGTTAGAGCGTCGATTGAATTGTCGCGGGACTGTTGGACCGCCGCTGTGGAGTTTCCGGTTTCGAGTTCCATGAAGCTTTTAAAGACACTCCCGAGAACCGATAGAGTTCCATAAGGCCATCAAACTATTCTAATCTACTCTTCACTCTGGCACATAACTGACGCACCCCTGAGACGTGTGATAGGAATAATCGAAAAGCTCCCCGACTAGTTATTATTTACATTACATACAAAAGCCACGGCAGAACAAGTTATTGAATTTGATTTCAAACAATGCGCCCCGGATGTGTCTCGAGGAAAAATGATCGCACATTGACAACGCCATCGGAAATATGATTTTTCACAAATTTGTATATACGGAATATATTTCTATCTATGACGTATGTACATATTGCAATAGAAAATTTTTTCGCAACATCGATCTTTTCTTTTTTCGTTTTGCTTTCTTCCTTCTTTTTTTTTTCTATTCTTTTTTTTCGAGCCAATATTGCGTTTTTTATGTGTCACGACCAAGGAAAAAATGTATCGCAGTAAATTTTTCATCTTGTACAAAAAGAAAGCTCTGTAACTTTGTCATGAGCTAAAATCAACTTGAACTTTAATTTGTTTCTCAGCCCAAGGAAATTTGTTCCGCGGAGAAAAATTCACTCCATGCTTGTAAAACTCAAATGTTTTTCACATGCAAAATGCCAAAACTGTCAATGCCGAGTTTGATGCAGCGTACAAAAAAATATAGTTTTTAACATTCAAAACGTCATCGTGGAAACTGCCTCCGAAAAAAATTGCATTCATTTTCCCTTGTATTTGAAGCGAGAGGGAGAGACTCACAAGTGCGTGTATTTAAAATGTTATCTTTATGCGAAGTCTATGTGAACGAGGAGAACATGACGTCCCGTGAAAGAGAGAAAAAAAAATCAAAAATAATGATATTGAGAGTAACTAAAGATTTTATTTGAAACGATAAAATCTCGAAACTGCTAAAATCACAGATGTCGGGAGAAAATGCTCTATTGTGAAATACAAGGATTGTCCGATTCATTTGAAAGACGATGTTGACATTCTCCGGGGATTTTATTTTTATATCATTTGCCATTCTATTCAGTCTTCAAAGGTATCTCAGTCAAACGAAATCTGGCAGTAATGGTGAGAATCCTCAAAGTATACTCAAAGATGTATCAAATCTTTTAAGCTGCGACTCGTCAGTCATCGAGGCTTTGCATTATTACTAGAATTTTCTTTTGCAGTACATCTCCACCGCAAGTGAAAGATGCTGCACAGACACCACTTCAAGTTGCACCTGAATATCACTTCTGCTATAATATCTCAAGTGTCACGTATACTTCCCCCATCAAAATTATGGGACCCTACCGACCAAACAAAAAATCAAAAAATCACTTTTGCCTCATTAAAAAAGAAAAACATCCAATTTCATTCTTGTCATATTTATCTTCCGGTTTTTTTTGTTCGTGTGTGTTTACTCAATTTATAGAGTGATCGTTTCATAACCACACATGAGAGAAAAAAAAATGAATTCTAAATTGTCACGTTGAATTTAAATATAGGTAAAATAGTTGCATACATTTCCTCTTGCAAAATTGCAATCATAGTAAATATATGCAAAAACAATTTAAAAGTAAAAAGAAGATACGCAAAGTACATGGGACGGCTTCAGAAAAAGCTGCTCATCTAATCCATTCTTCAAGGTTTTCAAAACATTTCCCATCCTTTTTTTGTTATTCTTTCGTTGATGTTTTTTCCCCATTCAATTTATTGTAATTTTTCAAAACCGTTATTTTTCCACGAACCTCTTTTAATTGCAACGAAAAAAAAAAAGGTTTAGTTATTTCTCAATCAAATTGGTTTATTTTTCAGATTGACGGAAATCCAAATAGATCCTGCGCGAGGTCAAGTCCCAGTTTCGTGATGATTTCGATTGGTCAAACATTTTTTTTTTACCACGGGCAAACAGAAAAATTTTTGCAATCTAATTCACCTTCAGGCGCGAAAGATTTCACGTCAGTTACATCGGAGGAGGATATGATGCAGCCAATTTTAGAGCGCAGCTATGTATTTTAATTCAGTTAGCCCGGATCTGTAATATACCCCAAGGTACGCCGGAGAGTCGCTAACGGTGACTCTTCAAGGGTTGTTTTTGATTTGTTAGCTCTCATGAGAAAACGAAAAGTGCAGGACGCATTGCGCGGGTAACCGCACATTATGTGATTTCTACAGGGAGAGAGCTAACTTTGCGATTGAATTGTGAAGCGAAAATGGCTATTTGCCAACGCCGACCTTTCTTCCTACCTTTTTTTTCATTTGTTTCTCATATAACCAGTCGCGTTCTTTTATAATTATCAAACGTTATTGCAACGCTCCCGATGCCGTAGTTCCTTTTGAAAATGCGTTATCTTTTCTGTCTCCACACTTTGGCATACTAAATAACGTGACCTGATATATGGCTTGGAAAAGTAGAACAAAGTTTTTTCTCACACGTTGACATGTTGTTCATCTTCGTTAGTTTGGTGAACTTATGCTTATGACTCAGAACTTGGGACACGCTGTATTTTTTGATGATCCTAACATCCAGCCTCTGAAAAAGATAAACAGAATTTCAACCTTCAGATTTTTCACTGCAACAGATTTTTCATATTCTCAATTCAATTTGTTTCAATGAGATCTGCAAATAAACTCGAGAAATATTGGCAAAATGTATCCTTCCATAATTCTTGGTAATTCAATAAACTGCAATTGTGTTTCAATTTTTTGTCATTATCCCAAAGCAACTAACGTATGAATGCCACAATTAAATCGTTACAATGAAATATGTAGTCGACGAACAGAGAAAGAAGATAAAAATAAAAGACCATTTGTTTACATATTGGTACGCTCAAACTTGTATACATCCCAAAAGATTAAAATGGAATAATTTTCCATATATTAAATATCAGCATAGACAGTCATGCATTTTTCGTGAATTTTAATATTTGAAAAAAAAGAAGAAGAAGAAGAAGAAATACCTCGCTGTCTGAGAATATCGAAGTATGCTCCCGAGAGTGCATCAGCACCCAGCCTAACTCGGCGAGTATTACAATTTTAAAAGAGAAACCGATAGTTTAACCGCGTGAGCCAACTGCGAACGAGCTGCTTCAGGTTTCGAAAAGGATGTCCCTCAAATATTTACCACTCCGCCGTAAACAATCTATTCATCCCTTTCATTGAGCCCGAGTTTCCGACGACATCGTGTGCCGATCTCACTCTGCCCCTGCGCTTATTTCATCGTCCAAATTTCCGGCTCAAAATGTGTGTTTAATTTGAACTTTATTTGAAAAAATAAACAATGGTATAGATTGAAGTACTAACGCAGTTTCTATTTTTGTCTCGCTTTTTTTTTTTTTGTTCCCCTCGGCCCATACAGTCGCAATGGAGTGTGTCGAAACTAAGCCGTGAGAGTTGCGAACGTTTAATGAAAAACAGGCATAGAACAAGTTTTTTATCCCGTTCGCGCTTTTCGAATACATCTATTACGCCATTGAGAGTAACTCGCGCGGCGCAGTCAATCAATGCGGCCACGCTTATGGCCACTGCGAACTTCAAAAAGAATATTGTACGTGATTCACGTTGGATTCATTCCCACCAGCCAACTTGCGAGGCGATTCATATTCAAATATTAATTTTACATCAATTAAGAAAATTTATGTTACGACATGTAATGAAAAGTTCTTTGAAGAAGAAGAAGAAGTTGAAGTTAAAAAAAAAGAGGGACGAGGAAGAAGAAAAAAAAGGAAACGCGAAGAAACAGCAACTTTTACGTCGAGAGAGTTGCTTACTTTTTACTTTAAAATACTGCAGTAGTATTTACCGAGCCGCATTAACAGCTTGCGATTAGTAGGCACGCAGGTGCAAAGATTCGATAAAAGAAAAGCAACATAAAGTCAAGAATGAATAAAAAGGTGGCGCATGAATTTCAACTTTTATATATTTTTAGATGAGTGTCTCGTGGCGGAAAAAGAAAGGAGAAGTTTCTTTCAAACTTGGCTCTTCGAACTCTGACAGAGTGGCAGAGATATAGCTATTGTCGTCGCTTGGCTGACAGTGCCCAAAACAAAACGAGTATAGTTGGCTTTTACAAAACGAGCAGGAAAGAACGCAACGTGAGAACCGAGAGAAAATGCAGTAGGTAAGGAGATAAGTGTCGCAACAGGGAATTCGTCTCGAGTTGCCGCGCGCGCAAGAAAATTCCGCCGTTGCGTCTGCCGTCTCTGTATACTACCAGCTAAGCCATATGTAATCTATATGTTGGGGAACGCCACTGTCCCGCGAACCAACACCCGAGTTCCATAAATTTCGCCAACGAAAATCCAGCGTGATAAATGCGTGCAGTTATTTATACTTTTGTCTATACCCAGTCAGTCTCGAGACATGCAACGAATACGCGGATAAACTCGGCGGGGCCGCGCGCATCCCTTCAAAACTGTTTAAAAGATAGGCATTTAAATTAGCCTATCGCAAGCTGCGCCTCTTACAAATTCGCCTCCTTCCTCGCCTTTTTTTTTATTTCTCCCTTAACATCCCCAGTCATCTTCCACCCAGGCATTTTTTATTAAATTAAGGTCATGCCTAGAGTAATAAAAATAATCTGATTCGCCTCTAATTTACATTTAACTAATCGTTGTTACATTATCTCGAGTTTATCTGATGGCTTTTTTATATCCTCCACGTGAAATAAGAAGGCTCGCGTAAAACTTGAAACGGGGTGTTTTGTTACCCCGCTTTTTCTGTCGCGCTCTCGCGTTCCAACCCTCTCTCTCTCTAACGGATGGATTCAATTTTCCCTAATATTTCGCCCTGCGTATTATAATAATAATTTATAAGCAAAATTATCAAATATTATATGCCTCTGATAATTTGGTTTGATATACGTTCTGTTGTAATTACAATTAAAGGTTTATATTGCTCTATCACATTATTCCATTTTCCCAAAACTTGTTATTGTTACTAATGAGCAGCAAGATAATAATCCGACAAAAAATATAATCAATGAACTTCATTTTGTGCTACCGATCAAACCTAATGGTATTCAGACATCCGATGCATTTATTTTTTTCTATACAAATGTTAATTGATTCTTCTTTTAAAATGTACGTTCGATTTATTCGACTTGCTTATATGGTTCGAAAGAAGATAGAAGGTAAAGGAGTCACATGGACTGGCAAGAATTTGACACAAGGTTGGCAAAGATAGTCTTGCACCGGTATTTGGTTGAATCTAAATATGGTCCTTATCCGTACGGCTTGCCAAACTTTTTGCTGATGAATTGAGCTCGAAAAGAAAACGCTCCTAAAAGTAACATAAAATCGTCGACTCTCAGGTCGAAATTTTCTCTTCAACTGTGATGCATTATTTAATCGATTTTGTAATTATCGGACATTTATTTTTACGACTTAAACGTAATTCCCTTTTCAATGTTTTGACCCTTTTTTTTTCATCCCATGTCCCCGAGCTTTCAAAATTGACTTCAGGATAAAATTATCATTCCATCATATTTTTTCATTTAGGTTGCCGACGAGATTAACCTTTCATTAGGATAAAAAAAACTAGATTAAAACGTAATTATTCTTGCATCGTTACGATTACGGGGTGCATTTACAACGATTTTTTGAATTTTCGTATGTAAGTTCAAATTAATGATTACATCGCGTGAGTGACTTAGATGCATAAAAATTCAGCCGCTTGACATTCAGAATCGATAATCGCGATTAACATCTTTTTTTTTTCTTCTTCTTCTTCTCCGTGTAGTTTTCTTGAGTATTTAGCGTTGTCAAAATCAGTTTCTGTTTCATATAATAACGAATAAGCTTAACGCGGCTTACCCGCCGAGTTCAAACTGTTTTATCCGTGCCGCGAAATATACGATGGAATCGTTCTTACCAGCCAAGTTTAATCCCATTGATCCTCTCAAAAATAAGATACAAAAACAATATCAACAAAGAATGTTAAATGAATAAAAATTTAAATTATGTAAAATTTCTTTCATTTAAAAAGATATAGTTTACAAATATATAGTTTATTAAACTTCATCATTAATTTTAGAAAAATGCAAATTCATTTTCTGTTTGCAAAAAACAAGAAACTGAATATGTGTAAATAGAAAAAACAAAATAGAAAAATAACGTTTTTTTATTAATAGATAACAAAGCAATATTCCGAAAGGTTATCATAATTTATTCGTCTTTTCAAGAACTTTTAACTGATTATAAATCTTCCACAATGCAATTTTTATGCAAATGTATAAGTACACTGATGGACATTTTTTTTCTGCGCTAATGAAAGTTTTGATGAATCCTTCAATCGTTTTAACTGTTCTTTTTTTTTTCTCTCTCCTTCGCAAATACTTTCGATCGTTCGTCGTTAAACGTCGCAGCATTAAAAACCGTGACTTTATTGCGCGTCTTTGACGGAACTGAAATAATGACCCTGATGAAAATCTATGAAACAATAAATAGTAAGTTGTGAAAGCAAAGAAAATGCCGAGGATCAATCTATTCATGCGGCCAAGAATAAATGATGAGTCTTTTTGAATTTCGGTTATATCATATGATTCATATAAGTATTTTGTTTACCTCTTTTTTTAACTATTTTTTTCTTACATGTGAACTCATCTTTACCAGAAAATTTTTGCAATTCAGCTTCTTCAATTGAAAGAAAATTTATAATTCAAAAAGAAATTCGAAAACATACTTTAAATACCCAACTTTGAAAGTAAAAAAAGTACAAAAAAGATAAGGTGACATTTTTTATGACAAAAAAAGAGAATATTCTCGGTTTTTTTTAAATCCGACATAGCGGTAATGGACAATCATTCGCTCGTCACTTATTTAGATAATTTGTACCAATCAGTCACTGTCTTGACATAATCATTAACTTTTATCATCAAAAACCAATATAAAAAAATATGTGTAATTTATGCTAAAATATTTGTCACTTTAAAATATGGAGGATGCGCGACTACAAGTATACGAAGTTCTGAATCCAGTTTGAAAAAGAAACCGATACTAAAAATTCTCCCTAAAGCAAAACGATGAGAAGTCGTTATCGATGTAGGTTCGCAAAAATAAAATGCTGATTTTGTGTTGCAAGACCGGTGTGCTGGCACGTATAAACAGTGTCATCGCAAGGATACGGATGATAGTCGCACACAGCACTTCGAACAAACATGTATAAGGTAAGTTTATAATCTAACAAGAAATTGAAATCAATCACTCAAACTGAAATATTACTCGCGCTTTTGCTTCTGTCGTACCTTTTCCCTTACCACGATAAATATTATATTTGTCGAAAATGTCATTATCACAATAATTAATCAATATCAAAAGTTAAATTCATTGGCTTTGAAAATGTCAAAATTGTTGCAAAACATTTATCACGCTTTTCTTTTTATTGAGCATTGATTTGAATATTTCATGCTGCACAAGCCAATCTTAAACTCAGGTCCTGATCAAATTTATTGAACGTCCGATCAATGCAAATCAACTGCGGGTCAAGGTTTTGTCTTAGCACCTATTTCAATCTCATCCGTCCATGCAAAGCTTATACTAAACAATAGTGTGACATTGAATATAACTGTCAAGTAAAATAGACCGGTTCAGAATCTAAAATCAGTTTTCAATTACCAAACCAGATAATGGATCAATACCACTCTACACGATTTAATACCATTATAATGTCCTTCTTCTGATACCGAATGACTTATTCAAGTTTTAATTAAAAATAATTATTCAAAATGTCAAAAATCAGAAAAGCCAATTCACACATTTCATTGAAAAACCATTTCTTTTCGTCTTTTCATTAGCTCAATCTTTAATGCCAATCTAATATTTATAGAAAAGAAAATTTTATTCCAAATGTCAAATCAACCCCAACCATTTCCATTATATATGATATGATATGATATTTTGTGCATTCAAAACATCCATGTTATTTTTATAACGAAATTGTAATCTAGATGAATTTGTTTGTTTGTTATTCTTCTTTTTTTTTTCAGATATTATTTATCTTGCTTACTCTCCAAATAATAGTGACCACCTCTGGAGCATCATTTGGGTCTGTCCTTGTCGACGTAGATAATGATGCCGAGATCATCGAAGCAGCAGAACCACTGCCAGGTGTGACGAACTTGAACGAAAAAAAAGTTCCTGTGATACGGCTCCAACTACCAGGCGGGTATACAACTGGTTTGAAAAATTTGCACGAAAAACTGCAGATCCCACAAACGTTGCCAGGAACCAACAATCTGAGAGAGAAGATAATCCCCATCGAGGCACTGCTAAAATCGTACCAAGATGACCAGATCTATAACAAAAACAATTAATTTCAAAGTCAAAAATCATATAATGTACAAGTATATAATATAATAATAAACTAAAATTTAAAAACTCCTACAATTTTTATCAATAACAGAACCAATCCTAATTCAGTTATAAATTACAAAGAAAAAAAAAAACAAAAAATGGAAATGCATCGGTTGGTTTTTTGTTCGATGACAATAAAACGTTCTATCTTTCATCGCAACCTGTAATTGTGGAATAAAAAAACAAAGAAAGCGGTTGCAATGAAAAACGAAACACAAGGAACAATTTATTCGACTTCCTTCGCTGGACAAATAAATTTCCCTTGCCAACAAAAGTCTCGACGTAAGGTAAATATTGACTGAAAACCCCCTCGTGGAAATATATAAAAAATATAAGGAAACGTTAGTAGGAAAATAAACTTGCATGAGTGAACCTAACTGCCCTTTAAGGTTCATACGTAAGCAAATGCTAGCTAATAATAGACGAAAGAGGGAAAAAAAGAGTCAATTCTCGACTAATTTCCCACTTGTCTTGCGCTATGTCCGCGCAGTTAGTTCTGTATATAACCGACGCGGAGCATCGCGACGCTCCAGACGCATGATGCGCGCATCATTGAAAATGTAGCAAAGCTGCGCGACGTGATTACCAGTCGTTGGCTAGACGTTATCACTCTATCACGTATTCTCAAGTGACGTCAATTAAGACATACAAGTTGGATTATACTAAACAGCCTGCAGAACCCTTCGGGCTCAAAAATGATGACCAATTTGACGGGCGCGCATAATGTGAACGTGTAGAAAACAAAACAAAAAATCAACTCAGACATTTGCTATGCTGCACAGTGATTTGTTGTTGCTTTTACTGTGATACAAGTGTTGATTCTACGTGGTCAATTCATCATTACCAATTGGGAGTCAATTGATGAAACTGAAGGTGAGTTTTTTGCACGTTTCACGTTTTTTGTTTTTTTTTTTCCTACAGCCGTGTGGCCTCACTCTGGAAACGTAATTCCCTTTTTTTTGTTTTCGAACCAAGAACGTTCCCATTTTCTGTTCATCTTTATTTCACAAATTGCTATGCAACAACTTTTCCGTCCTGGGTATTCATTTTGATTGAATTATTAAAATTGTTGTCGAGTGTAGACGTTCGAACGAGATGCAACTAACTTTTTCTCCCAAACCTTTTGTTCCAAAAAGTTCCGATCAAGTTGGCCACATCTTGAGTTATCCGAACAAAACAATATCCTATGACGAAAACGAAATTGTTTTGCAAATATAATTTGGCCTAGTTTCCATAAATCAAGGTTCGTTCATATCTGGCATTTCAATGTTTCCTGGATGTGAAATCAATCGATACAGAATCCCGTGTCGGTTTTGCCGAGGCATAATGACCTGTTGAATTATGCGCATCTGAAAATAAAATTGAACATCAGTTTTGAACACTTATTGCAAAAACAAGTGAAATCATGCGTTGAGAAAATAGACTTTATAGTCTCAGACATAATAGTTTAATGAATATGTTACACTCGTGGGACAGACAGATGCAACTAAATAAATTTTCTATAAATAACACAATCACAAGAACAAAAATATGCCCCATGATATATTATAGATTAAAATTAACATACGCGGACTAAAATTATATGCCGAACGGTAAATTTGCTTTTAACGACCTCATTTCTATGGACATTTTGAGTTCTCGAATTTATGGTTGGACAAAAACATTGTGACACCATTTGATTATGGCATGGATCTCGTCATTAACAAAACGAAATGTTCAATAAAACTAACGTTACGACTTTTTGATAGATTCAATAATCGTTGTTCTAATTGCCTTTACAACTCTGTTTGATTAATAAATGCCACCTGTCACCCATCAAGATAAGCAAATTAATAAAAATAATCAACCATCGCGATAACTCATTTTTTTCTTTGAAACCCGGAAAATTTCTAACAATGTTAATTTGTTTCTCACATCATTACTGTTTTCATTTCAAAATTTTCAAATATCATTACTTACAGCACATAACTCGAATCATAATAAAATTACATTCATTTTCAACAAGCAACTTGAAGATTGTATAATTTTCCAACAAACAAAATTAAATTAAACATTCATAAATCGACTAAGCTAAATCCTACATGCGGTAACGAAATGGTTTAATTTGTTTACGTTATCGTCCAGGTTGTGTGGAACCGTCATAATTATTGCATCATTCCATGACACGTGCATAACATAAGCCCGGGTGCATCAATGGACGACGCATTTGTTAATTTTCTGCCAAGTTTTCAAATCCAAACAAATCGTTCTCTGTATAATGGATTGTTTTTCAAAATTGATTATTTATTCGTTTTCTTTATCGACAAGAAAAACTCCAAATGCTTCTGACTCTTTGATGTACACCCGTTTACAATTCCGAATCATTTCAAAAAACACTTTACATTTTCATTCGTTCAATGTTTACACTCGTTTTGGTTCGAACTGACGTTTACGTCAGAGAACGTTATTATATCACGCATCTGATTATAACGTACGCATTGATGCTTCCAATGTGCCATTGTTCGGCCCTAAACTTTATCGTCTATACTTCACCACACCAACATTATCACCAAGAAAAATAAACGGAAATTTTTGCCCCCGGAAAAGTTGTATAAAGAATAAATGAAAATCATAAAACAGCCCCAAACGAAAACACATCCAATTTACAAGCTCGATAACAAAACCCAGATGATTTTCATTTCAAATAAACATCTCAATCCACGCTCGTCTCTTTTCCCAAAGAAACAAACAAACAGAACAGTTGATATCACAAATTAGCACCTCGTCTCTCTGTTGTTCCAGATGAAGCTGCACGAGAAAAAAGACGCAGGCATCCACAGCGTGCAGGAAGTATTCCTGGAGGAGCTGGACCTGTCGAAGGAATACGAGGTGAAGAAGTGCTTGGGCGAGGGCAGCTTTGCGAAGGTACTGCTGGTGATTCACAAGAAAACCCAGACCCAGGTCGTACTCAAGGCCGTGCACAAGGAGCTCACAACGGAAAAGGACTTCTTCCGGGAGTTTCACTACTCGTACCACCTGAGTCCTCATCCGAACATCCTGAGCTCGTACGACGTGGCTTTCAAAGCAGACAACTGTTACGTGTTCGCTCAGGAGTACGCGCCCTACGGCGACCTCGCCGGCAACGTCAAAGCAGGCGGTCTCAACGAAGAGACGTGCAAGAAAATCGCCTCGCAGTTGGCCTCGGCCCTCGACTTCCTACATTCCAAGCAGCTGGCTCACCGCGACGTCAAACTCGAGAACATCCTGGTCTTTGCTCCGGACATGTCCAAGATCAAGCTCTGCGACTTCGGCTGTACTCGTCGAGAGGGCACGCTGGTCAACAAGATCCGGTGCATCTGGGTGCCGTTTCTGCCACCTGAAATACACGACGTGATTAAAAACGAAAGGTACACTTGCAAAAGGAGCGCCGACTGTTGGCAGTTCGGCATCGTTCTGTTCGTCTGTCTTACCGGGAACACGCCTTGGCAGAGCGCAGATCTCATCCAGGACCCGGACTACTCGGCCTTCCAGAAGTACTTGAAACGCCGCACCACCAAGATCCCGACTAACTTCCGCAGGTTCACACCGAGGATGCTGCGGTACTTCCGGCGGGTCTTCGAGCACAAACCGGAGAAGCGCCCTCATATCACGGAGATCAACAAGTATCTGAAGGACACCTGGTGTCTGAACAAGCTGAGCCACAGCGCGACCACGACGTCCATGGAGATCAACAACGAGGGCATCGCCAGGAGGGGCGACAGTCTGTTGTACCTGGACACCATTCTGGACGACAAGAACAACACGGACGAGAACAAGAACAAGCTGCGAAAGCTGCTCAACAGTTACGGACTGGAGACGACCGTCGATCAGAAGGTCGTGACCAGGAGGATCTGGGAATGGATCATGCAGTGCGACTCCAACATCCAGGACAACGGAGTCTTTCTCAACGCCAACGTGGAGTCGGCCAAGTGAGATTTGGTGAGGTCTTCCAGCGAGCCCTGCTTGAAAAACGCCCACAAACATCGCAAATTCAGTTTGGCGGCGCTCGGCCTATCAACACCCGCTGCCAATTTCTAATCATTTACAAAAAGCACACGAGACTAAACAAAATACTCATCCCCTACGTGATTGTAACAAATTTATATACCGGCCAAACAACGTCACCTTGCCCGTTTTTATTTATACTTGTTCAAACGAAACACAGACGTCTCGATCGTTTTTACCAAGAGTCTTCGTTTTATTCTCACTGCTATAACAGTTTATTTTGTCTTTTGCTTTTTTACAAAAAACCATTCCGACCAAAGATGAAGACTCATAAATTTAAAAAAAAAGAAGAAAAAGTAAAGGAAATTCACTGACAGAATATACTGAAGGAATTGAATAGCCTCTCTCTGTCCTTCTAGTAAAACGACAATCATCGGTCGGTTGTCTGCATTTACAAAACGAGAGTCGCCAAAACGTAATTCTAACGCCGACTCTTGCCGTTAATAATGTGAAGAACAAACAAGTGAAACGATAGAGGGTGGGAAGAACATTTTCTTTTTTTTTTGCCAAAGAACATTGTAAACGCCCCGACCTTATTAATGGATAGATGTAAATATAGGTATAGGTGATTGTAGGTAAAAGTTGACAATTTAGCGACTGTGTAAGTCACCTTCGTGTGACGTCGATTCCTCTTGTATAGTATGTAGTGAAGAAAAATGACTGCAAGTACCTTTTGTGTAGTGATGTAACGAATGTTAAAAGAATGTTCATATTATTTATTGTGTTGAAGGAATTCGTGTTTAGATACAAATAAAAAGAGAGATTTTAAGTACATTTTTATACGAATTTAAAAATGTTTTTTTTTGCTTTAGATAGGATATATAAAATAGCAACCTTGAAAATTCACTCTGAAACCATTAGGTCGCGACTAATTAAATTAGAACCTGATATTTATGTTAGTTGAGTCGTAGTGAAAGAAAAATCTGCTGATAATTGGTGGTGGCCAATCAGAATGATTGAAACCTCCTCCATGACCAAAATATAAATGGGACTTTCGAAAACGAGAGCAAATTGTTGTCGTAATGTTTTCAGATGAATGCAAGTGACGAACGAAAAGTGCATAGTCTAGTTTAGCAAAAGGCCAACAAGGACAGGTAGATAACTGTAAACAGCCGAATGTTGTTGGAACAATTGCGTTATTCGTGAATTTTCACACGTTTTGGGTTTTTCATGGCCAGTGGCGGTTGTTCGAACGTGAAACAAATCTTGCAACTTCAAAATTAGTTTCTTGATAATAAAAATTTTCAAAGCAACCATTTTCAATGACACTTTCAAGGATTTCAACGTTTTCGCGAGGAAGTCGTTGCTGAGAATTGGAAAACAATAAGATCCCAGTAATGCGGGGCAAAAATTTAAATGAACGTTCAGTACAGTAGATCGAAGTTGGTATAATG
Organism: Trissolcus basalis; assembly: GCA_025266255.1. Lineage (NCBI taxonomy): Eukaryota > Metazoa > Arthropoda > Insecta > Hymenoptera > Scelionidae > Trissolcus > Trissolcus basalis. The sequence goes on from JAAMPD010000199.1 coordinate 16,404, forward strand.
CGCGCTTTCACGTGTACGCGATGACGCAAAAGCGCAAGTGACGTAATCACCTCGAGGGTGATCATAGTTTATATTAAATTGTTACATCCCCTGCTTCACTTTCCACTTGTAATGATGATCGTGTTAGTACCTGATTATGTTTAACCCACAGATGAAATATATTTTTTCGAAAAAAAAAAAAAAAACAACAAAAACTATATAACATCAGTTGTTATAAATGTGAAACGAAAAAATATGTCAGAAAAATTGCAAAATTCTTTCACGAAAATTGTTCACAACAAATCACAAATATTTTGATAAAAAATAAAAAATACAAACAAACGATTTTTTGAAATTTGTCCCTCCGATGCCTTGAACAAATAGCGAACAGAATCGCTGGAAATTGATCATCAGAATTAATGATGATGACTTTTTATTGTTGTCCGAAATTATTTGACGCCGAAATTGGTCGGACGAAAAAGTCGTATGCCAATTTGAAAATGTTACATTCGATTGAAATTGCGATGCCTCCAATCATTTTGATGGGAAACTTTTAAATGTCACGTTAATTTGTTTCGTGATTCGCGCCCCGATTCTGCTCGCAAAATGTCAAAAAATAACCTTTTTCTGTATACATTTCAATTCGAGCTTAAAATAAGATTATCTTCGGATCAACTCGTTTGAAACAATGTGACAACTTTGATGAGTGTTTTGATTTGAAAGAAAACAAAAGCGGACTTTGAAAAATTGATAACCCGATGAAAAATCTACGTTTATATAGTTAATCGTAACAAACAAAAATATATACGCCAAAGAACCAAACAAAAATTGTAAAGGCTGTGAAAGGCTGCGTCGTTGAAAATGTTATTTTTTTATGTAAAACAAAGAATCAAATGTTTTAAAACTTGTTAGAACCAAACAAAAAAAAAAATACACAAAAAACTAAAAAGATGAAAACTTTTTGTTTAAAAAACCAAATGAAAAGCTTGCGCATCCTAAGTGTTTTGTATTGTGATGTTCAACTAGGCTCACAATTTTCGAACCTGAATTTAAACATGAATTGTAAATCTAATTCGATCATCTATATCAAAAGACATATAAAAGCAACGTATTTGAAAAACACCCGCCCGTTGTTACACACAGCATTTGTATAATCAACTTGTCAATTATTTATTGAATTGATCAGCGCCGACATAGGGATGCCAAAATACCTTTATTCGCGTGATGAAGCAACGTAAGTTCATTAATCCACGGGATTCAATCATTGTTCCATCAACCGTAGAGTTAGCTGATGTTATAGTATGTACGTGGGTTTCTACGTTTGTACGTTTTCATAAAAACGATCTCAAAAGTGCGATTTGTATTGTTTGTGGTCCATAATGTCATTGGAATGAATGCCATTTAGAGCCGAACAATAACTGTAGTATATTGCTATGTATAAAACGGTGTTGAACGTAAAAATTAACATATGTTTTGTATAAAACTTAATAAACGTCAATTCTTTGAAAATCCCCGGACTCTTCAATCATTCTCAATCCTTTCCTCCCTCAATTTTAATTTAAAATGAAGAACAAAATAAAAACAAAAAAAAGAAAGAAAAAGAAAACCCACAACGTACGTATTTTGTTCGTCTTTTTCAGCTCTCAAAGTTATATCTCAATCGCAAATTGATCCCCGGGGAAATGCGCGTTTGACTAATTCCGATGAATTTGCATTGACGTGTCTCAAGCAAAATATAATTTGCATCTGTACATTTATAATGCCTGCGGGCAAATAGATTTTCTTTGTTTCTATTTGGCTGATCATTTTACGGCACGTAACTGGAGTTTACTCGCGGCTCAGTCTGCTCAGACAAGATAAACTGTTCGGGCAAGCAGCGTGGGACGGATTTACAAAACAATAAGAGACGTACTAAGGATTTCTTGGAAACCCAGATAAATGTCTTTTCACGACAGTATCGTGACGCACAAAAATCTTTCTTCGCGATAATAGCATTCGGGACATTTCCAACCTCCACTTACGTGGAAAAAAAAAAAGAGCGCCAGTAGAAGTTGATCGTTGGTGCTCCAAATTTATAGGCCCATCAAATTAAATAAACGATCGCCAATTCGATTATACGCCCCAGACCTTTTCCCTCCCACTATTCAGCGCAATTATAAACCATCGTCCTTTTTTTAATCCCACCGAGGGAGGATTAAAAGTTATTTTTATCCGAAAAAATAATGTCCTTTCTTTTTATCAACAGATAAATTCAACGAGATGAAATTATGCAACGTTCTATCAATTAGCACACTATAATTAAATGGAGTAACGCCGTTGACGTCTCGAGGAAACGAAACGAAAAAAATGTATTTTTAGGACATATCAAAGAGAGTCAATGTTTATCCCATAAAAATGGCCGAAGTACCAGGACGTTATTAAACCGGGCGGTACAACTGTTTTATATGACACTTAGCGGAGTGTCTATTAATAAAATCGCACGACAAAAATAGTACCCGGGTGTAAAAATACATTCAACAATTTTAAAACCGTGATCTCGAGGAACATTTTGCACAACACAATTCAAAAGTTATGATTTGTGGTGTAAATCGGAGGCAGCCCGGCCGTTTACAAAAATCAAAAATATATTCGATGAAAAATTAGACCAGTTCGAAGAAAGCACAGCATCAGAGGTAAAAAAAAAAGATCTTTCTTCGTATCCGATACGCGAGGAAAAAAAGGAAATCGGGGTGAAAAAAATAGCCGCTGACAGGTAACACGTAATTGGCACATATAGAAACCCCAATTAAAGTACGCTGTTTCTCACTCGGACGAAATTTAATATTGTTGTCCACCGAGTGGAGCGAGAATAGCTCGATTTAAAATAAGAATCATCAATTCTCGGTAATTTTCAATTGCAACTGTGCTCAAATTTGTCCACTCCAAGTCATCATTGTATGGATTCGGCTTTACCTCAAAACTATAACTCATTGTCGCAGCCTAAAATTGTCTAGGAAGATTTTTCAGTCTACGGGCGATTTCCTCAATTCTTTGGCTAGTTCCACCGAACTCACCTCGACATTACAAACGTTTTTCATCCGTTCTTACATCTCCTCTCATAAAAACCTAACAATCGTCCTTTCATAACAAAACAACTTGCATACAAAACGTACAACTTACATAATATTGAAAACGAGATCTCGGTGAAACAATTTTGTTCGAAAGTTTACAATTACAAACTGCATTTGTTGTACGATTCATTTTGTTGACAATTCATCATGTTAATTATTCGCAAGTGAAAATCTTCGACTTTTGGCAGAGAGTTGGCCATTGTCGTAGTTATAGAATCAATGAAGAAACGATGGATCGCAAAATCTGGAGCGCCACGCACAAACACCAGCCGGAGAGGAAACGAACGCGCGAAATGTAGTACAAACCTATATCTGCATCTTATCCTGTCGCAACAGCGAACTGCGATCGATCCTTCGGGTCCAACGCCCCGGAGTTATTTGCGTCCTATGTTTTCTATTTATACGACATCATACGGACAATGTTCTACTTCTATCAGTCCACGAAATCGCGTGCATCGGTGTTGCAGCAATATTTAAAGCAACCACTTGGCGTGATGTAGTCGTATATTTCTGTGGTTGCCGTTACAGATCTCGTTTTACGAGAGACGACGCTTTATTCCTCTGACGTCAACGACGAATCTTTGGGCAGCTGGCAAACGAGACGCCTGAATCAAGACAGAAAAAGACCGAGGAACGTGGAAAACTTGATCTTAATAGAGCCAGACTATTGCAAACGAGTTCAAAAACCTTACATTAAAATCGCACAGGAGTTGCCACACAGCAAAACGATCGTCCTTCGTGTAATTTTCTATTCCTCTGTAACAAAATTACTATTTCAAATGTAGGAACAAAAGTGGTCATTTTAAAAGTACAAGTGGCAATCTGCAAGATTTCTGTCATCTGAAACACACATCTTGAAACGGTTTAGTCTTTTTCTTTTTGTCGTCCGAATTTTGTTAGTCAAACAAATGGGAACGAATTAATATGGATTTAATATGAAAGAGAGGTTTTGTTGCAACGTTGAGGATCTTCTTGAAAACATGATTCTGGAGTCTCGTTGTCTGCAGTGAAAAATCTGAAAATAGCGATATTCAAACGGTGATGTGACAAAGCACGGTTGAACATTCGATGATGCAGCGTCGCCACGCAGTCGAGTCGCGTTTTATCATGTAATTTATAAAAGTCAACGCACGGTTCTTGGGAACCCTTTTTTCATAGCCGCCAGTAGGTGTAGCTGCAATTTATAAACGTTTTCGAAAACCGGACTCAGGGTCACTGGAAGAAAACACAAACTTTGTACCAACAGCAAAACCTCACATTTATATTATGCAACTGCGCAATTGCATTGTTCTATCGGTTTGTTTTTCTTTTTTTTCTCTCTCTCTTTTTTCAACTTTTAGTTCTTTTCTTTTTTATTCCTTCATTTTCTGTTTACCGTTTTCCGCGTGTATTGGCCGTAATTCAAGACTGCGCATTATATTGTTTACCCCGGTCACATCAAAACATTACAATATGAAAATGTGTAACAAACTTTTTTCTCAATTTATGCGTAAATATCTGAAAATACATCTGACATGTCGAACAAGCGACGGTAAGTCGATTTTCGCGTCGGTTACAAATATATATTTATCGTAAATTGTATTAATCATGTGAGTTGCCGCGAATCTCAATGTCTTTCCACAATTCTAAATTTCGCTTGCCTGGAAACTCCGAATTTCCACGAACTCAATTTCAAACCCAGAAATAAAATAACATATTTATGTCTTTGAAACAAGTGCTAATATTCCGCTTACTCTCGCGCATTTTTCAGTGTCCGCATCCTAGAATGTATAATTTAAAATCCCCCGAGAAAAAGCAAAAAAAAATAAGAATAAGAAGAAGAGAAGCAAAAGTAATAAAACCACTGCCTACCTAACACTAAATATAATCATCGTTTATTTTCAAATGTTATTTTCAATCAAATTCATCCTAATCCGATTTTAATCATTTCATAAATATTCGCTAAACAAATATCAAAGTCTAAATAAAAGTTTGAACTTTAAAATGTTTATATTTGTGCGTGGAAAATTTTTTTTTCCCCCCACTGCGTGTGGTATATGGGGACTAATAAAAATGGATTAATTAATTATAAAGGCGTTGGATTATTTTTAGCCGAATCACGTGTAATTGTACAATCGAAGTTGCACATTTGATATTAGCCCCCCGGGGGGAGGGAAAACTCCATTGATTAGTAAGAACAATTCAGAGACTCGAGTGTCGTCGCAAACAAGGTCAGGCCTGAATTGAAAATAATTTCAATTAACACACCGCACGAAAGGGTGTTACTATTTCGAGCGAGGGTTAACATTTGACGCCGATAGGGCTCCTGCAAGTGGATCTAAAAATATCGTAATCAATAATTCGCGGAAGCTGCTGGGGGTAGCTCGCACGCCCCGAGGTTATACTGCCCTTGCAACCAAACAATGAGTTCATTGTTCCAATTCGAATTAACGTTGGGACGTTAAAAAAAAAGCTGCCAAGCCCGCGCTTTTTCAATTTATCAATAAAAAAACGTCAACAAGTTCGCGGTCATTACAATTGACCAAAAAAAAACCTTCGTTGAACAAAAATTGTTTGCTAAACTACAAAGAAAAAACAATGTCCAATCCAGCCTGGACTTTGGACACTGAATAATTTTAGAACTGCGCGTCAGATCGGAACTTCCAGGTTCCGCGATGTTCCGAGAATTGTTGATATTAGCTTACAACAAGCGCATCAATTTTAATTGCGTCACGTGAATTAGAAGCTGAGATTGATTCGCGCTAATCCAAACGTTTACTTAATCGCCGTCTAATTATTTTCTTTGAAGTTTATAAGTGGTAGAAAAGCGCGTACGGTGCATCATACTTGGAATCAAGTTTTAGATCGAAGCCACATTAATTTTCAGATTGCTTGTGCGCCTCGTTTATTTTTAATACGAATGAAAAAAGAAACGAAAAAGATGCCCCGCTACTCGAAGCCCTCGTCTCTGTCTTACTAAGCAATTCACTTAGCGATCTTAAGTGATGCTTGCTCAGGATAAGTGAAACTTAAGAAAAGACTTCAATAACAAAAAGAACATCTTTTGAATGTCAATCGAAGAAACGGACGATCGATGGCCTTAAAATTACAAGGTACAACAAAAAAAAAAAAGAAAAAAACAACGCAAGTTGTAACTGCCTTGAAAAAATTTTACATCGCCATAAAACGTGTCTTAATTGTTACCGTCTTAATTAGCTTAGTTACATTTTCATATCGTTCCGTTGATTGTCGTCAATTTGTAAGCCATTGAAGCGAACCGTCCATGTGTAAGATAATCGAATTCCTACGTCACAGTTATACAGTAACCGTTATTGTAAGCACAAACTATAACCTTTTTTTAGAAATAATTTAGTATTACGTAGACATGATAAGTCTGCTGGAGAATCACATTTGCATTGCCTTACAAAAACTTCGACGTAAGAGTGACGTCAAGACTGAGGGTAACAACAAGGTCACAAAGTGAAATAAGCTATGAATTTTTACCCTCGGCCATCTAAACGGATAGTTACGGCCGAAGCAAATAGCCTATAAAATAAAACAAGTTTTTTTGGTTCATATTTTTTTATTAAAAAAAAAACAAGATTTTTATTAAAACTATCGATGGCCCTGATTTAGGTGACCTACGCAATCGAAAACTTGTCTAATTAAATGAATTTCGCTCGTAAAAAAGAATCACAAGATACATATTAAAATAGAAAAGTACGTGACTGATTACACGAATCACTCAGTCTCAAATGTTTCAAACGAGTTACAATAATGTTGTCGTAGGACTTTTAAACTTTGTAAAAAAAAAGGAATAAAGTTGTCACTTTAGAACTTGATAATTGGATATAAAGAGGAAATCGTTTTCAAACTGACACCAGTTTGCTGCAGTGAATTATAACAATACAATGTAATGCATCTCTGCCGACAAAAATAACCCGATCTATCAGGGATATATTGAACGGTCAGTCAAAATTATTCGCACCGATTGAAAATATATTTTAAACTCTCTCTCCTAGCTGATGCTAGACACGTAGTCCATGACTTTCACAGCACATTGAACTTCCCACGAGTTTTGAAAATATGAAATTGTAAACGATGGGGAAGAAAAAAGAATCACTTCATAAACCAAGAAATCGGTCAAACGTCAACAAACACAAGAAAGGCTTAGGCCTCGGGTGCGAAGGAAATGATGACTAATTTGATTCGCCAACTATTATACGCGTTGGAAGTTTCCTCTCTTGCCAAAAATACTCGTTGCACGACTCCGTGTTAATTATAGGTGATTGTACGCGTTATGATTATTATTATTAGTACCTGCAGTCTACTTGACACAAGTCCTGAGTGTTTCTTTCGTACGTCTTAAAATAGACGATACATTTTATCCGAAAATCATCTTTCGTGTACATAAATACACATGCATCATAAAACTAAATTCATTATATTCTTCAAAGCGGCGAAACTGATTACATAAAAAAAGAACTTATCAACGGAGCTAATAACGTACATCAGAATGTAAATAAAAAAAAAGAGGCGAGCAAAAATATATTATTTTCGTCGCAAAATAAAAAATGTAAGGAGGAAGAAAAAAATTCGCTGTCACTGATGTCATCGGTTATGTCATCGTGACACCGACCGATTACATTATATCTATATCTACGATTTTCCACATTCTTTCAAACTCATCAACGAACGGAACAACGAGCTCGCGCTGATTTGTGATGATTACGTTTTCATAGTTTCCAAAAAACCCATTGTAGGTCCAGTTTGTGCTGCCAGTTATCAACAGTTTTTTGTCCACTATGCAAAATTTGTGATGTATCAAACTGTTGGTTTTTTTTGAACGGACTTTTAGCCCTAAAACCAAATTTCAACTATTGAATTATCAATGACAACAAATAAGTAAATAACGTACTTTTGTAGCGATAAAACAAAAACTAATAAGCAATTTTTTAGCAATAAGCAAATTTAATGTTTGGTGATAACCAAATGACATTCCCCAAATGCAAGAGCGTAGCAACATTTTGTTTTTTGTTAAATAATTTTCCATGACTTACCTTTCTTTTTCAATGAGACAATTTGCTCGCAATTTTCTTTGGCCATGTCAAAGTCACTGATGATCCTGATTTTTACATTATTATTAAAGGCATGCTCGATAGCTCTAGAGATGTCCGAAAATGTGATAAAATAAACACAAATGTCCAATGTGGTAGTGGCTTGGCTGATCAATGTTAAAATTTCCCTGTTAACAAAAGAAATGTGATTTTAGAAAATTTAGTTTCAAGGTGGTATAAAATTCATATATGAGTGAATAGGTTCTTACTTCAGGCCACTAACAGGGCACTCGGGTTGCAAACAGTAGGCATTCGGGCGAGTCAAGTGGGTAGCACACCGTGCTCCCCTGTCTTCGTCGAAAAACAATACTTTTGTCAACACAGGACACTCAGCCTGTTTGCTTCGTTGTGATTGTTTAATTTTTTTGTAAATTTGCCATGCTACTTCTGAAGCTACCAAAAATGCGCAGTATGTGATGATCTTCCCACTTCTTGTCACCGGTAAAAGTTGCATTTTGCCTGTAAACAAAATTTTATTACTAATATTAAATTGAATGAAAATGAATTGGTATCTTTTATCGATTCTTATTTATCAGTAATTTAATTTAATTTTTTTTATTGACAAAAAATTGTTTATATTGATTTCTTATTTGTTTATTTTGATTTGAAGTTGAGTTCTTATTTTGTACATTTGTAGCAATCGGCCATTTTTGTTTGTTTTTGCAGACATGATTATTTTTTATAATGTTGGACTTTACTCTCATCGTTTTCAATTATTTTTTATACTTGTGTTTGTTTTTACACAGTTTGTTTTCAGTCCGCCCAGTAAAATGCATAGAGTACGTCTTATGGAAGCTAACTTAATTTATTAGTTTACACATGATTTTCATTAAAATTTAATATGACGTAATGAGAAACATAGTAATCAACCGGGCAAAATTCTTGGAAAATTCACTTACTAAAATTCCAATAATGTAATATGTGAAAATTCCAAAAAAGGCAATCTAGTATTATTCAAAATTACAAATAAATGTCAGTTTATATTTGACAAAATATTTACGCACTCAAACAGGTTTACGGCCATGAATTCACATATCTTAGTAACAACAATTTTAAGGATTCAGCATGGGCTCAACAAAATTTATCATGAAATTTTTACAGATTTACAGATTGAAAATTAAATATTATTTTTCAAGGTCGCAATCAAAAAGCCAACAATGAAGCACTATCAGTGAAAACAAATTAAAAAATCTTACCGCTCTGCACTTTTTGGGGCTTCTTATCAGAATACTTGAAAACGATGTTTTTGTTAAATGAGAAACAATGAGCAACTTAAGGTATCAACAAAAAGTTCAAACAATACCACTTCCCGGCATTACCGGCAAGATAACATGCGTTCATGCCAACATTGTCTAGAGATCCTAGCATTCCGTGCGAGAGATTGATAGACACAGATTTCTACCTTACCGAACTCTGTCGGCCGCACGGAAATCTTAATGCAGTATGAAAAGCCAGTTTGTTTAAAAAATTAATCATGATCAAGGGATAATATAACGACTTTTTTATTAAACAAAATGTATCAGGATATTCTTTGATATTTCAAGAATATCTGGATATGTTTTGCAAGTGCAAGCGTATCTCAGACGCAGTTCGCCCGGTGCGCATTGAAAATTCGTACACACAATTGAGTTGATTTCGCAGCCTTGCCAATTTTTCTCAAAGCAGATCTGATCATGATCTACAAGCGGAAAAAATTTCAAGTCGATTCAACTCTCGGAACACTACCAAAAACTCAGTGCAAGCGTATCTCAGACGCAGTTCGCCCGGTGCGCATTGAAAATTTGTACATACAATTGAATCAATTTCGCAGGCTTGTCAATTTTTCTCAGAGCAGGTCTGATCGTGATCTAAAAGTGTAAAAAATTTGAAGTCGGTTCAACTCTCGGAACATTAGAGAATATACTTTATCCATTGGCAATCCTAAAAACGAAATCTTAAAGGCAACCCAGTTTAAAATAATGATAATGCTTATTTCTAAGTTTATTATATTTTTTCCTGGTCGTTTTAATTGGTTACGAAGCTTTTAGTTGTTTTCGGAATGATTTTACCGAGTAATAAAATTTATTTCTATACTGTGTGCCTTTTAACATGAAAACCGCATTCGAATTTCACACGTAGGTGATAATGTTCAGGCTACTCGTTTACTCATTAGCACAGTTAATTAAGAACCCTTTTTTTTATACAATTGCTGAAAACTATCGAAGAAATTCGAGGCGACGGTTTCTACGCTACCAGAGACGTTGGTCCATAGAAATCGGTCGGCATCGGATCAAAAGGGAATTCCACGTTTGAAATCACCTTCGAGGTAAGCAACGACTAGTTATAAAAGAATGAGTTTTCAGCCAAAGATTCGTCGCGGTGATAATCTCCTCTGGCTACCGGTTGCTGGCCGACGCAGGCTTTACATTGGATCCGACAACAAGATATTTATATGAATGATCGCTAAAATGAATTATGAGTATAGTGTTTCAAGTAATCATTTCTCAGAACGCCATTCAATGTATTATACCTTTGAAGCTAATCCGCTTAACCCTTCCGTGGTGCTAAATATTCCTACTGTATAAACTGGCCACTCGTCGAGGCTGTTGATGGTCATGAAAGTCCAGCGCCGTAAATTAACATTCCCCGATGTGTTCCAACGCAACGACGACTTTCGCCAATTCACAATCTAAAGTTGTGTTTATCCCCGGGAATTTCGGTATCGCCTTTTTCTCCCTCTTTTCCTTTTTTTTTTATTTCGTTTGGATCGCGCGGCATTTTGATGAGATGAATTTGACAGTTTGTATAGCGACAAAATTGAGCAGAAAACGCCGACTGTTCTGCGCAATTCGGCCCGCAAAATGACGGTCTCGGGCTTTTGCACGTCATTGAATTTTGAATGCGCATTTGCTCTTAATGATTTTGCTCTCGGTATAAGAAAATTCTGCAAGACTTGGCACTTATGTGAACCGCGCAACGGGCGCGTCGATCAAAGGCTCCCTCCAGAGACCTGTCTGTAATTACAGACACAAGGCGTGGCCCGATGAAGAACAATAGGACCGCTTTCCATACGCTGTATCCGAAGCCCTGCTTTCGGCTTCTCTGAGATCTCATCTCTCGGCTTCGAAATATCGATCGGGTATCGATCTTTGATAAGGTCTTTTCAGGCGCTAAAGAGTTTCCAGTGTAAAGCCTGTGCATTAAGCCGAAGACTTTTGGAGGTGACTGGCGTTTGTCCGAGGTACCGATATTTTGATTCCACCTGCGAAAAATGAACGTTCTGAGTATACAGTTTTACGTATGTCAATTAAAAAAACTTTCCAACAGAGGGGGAGAGACGTAGTTGAAAAAGAGCACCACTATCCGAGCAGACCCGCTGTATCAGCAGGTTCATTAAAAAAGATCCACATAACAATGGTCCCTATTTCTTTACAATGGACACAATTTATATTATAACAACACATCTGATAGGATAAATAAAAAAATTTACTAACGATGCATGGAAACCAAAAACTAATTGGATGAAATTTCTTTCTTTTTTTTTGTTAATAAGCATAAATTAACTTTGTTTTTGTTTTTTTTTCTTTCTGATCAGAATTATGACGGGATCAAAGTCTGTATGGTATGAGATTGGAAACACAGAGTGTGGGGATTATAAAGGATTTTCAATTACAGAACGGTCGTGATATTCACGAGAGGGTTTTAGTTCTAATCCGTACGGCATGAAGTAACAATGTCATGCGGTTCCAAAGTGGATTACTCACTTACTATCCACTTGAGTTCAACAAGTGAACTTACCTAACGAATATCACTCTTATCGTCTAAGATACCTCAATTATCTCAGTCATCGCTTTGAAATCCACAAAACCCGAAATTATACCGAGACAGAGAGGGAAATCAAAAACGAATTTGCAAGTGAGTCAAATGGGTCTTTGAAATTTTCATCTAACTGCGTTAGCAGTGATCCAACCCAGTCGGAGGTTAGAAAAAAAGCGATGTGAATACAATTTTGATATTAAGCTTAATTTGATGGTTCGAACAAAGTTTCCAAAGTTCAAGTAATTTCAGAACATTGGCTATTTATTAGAACGAACTTGCAGACCCATTATCAAAGTGCAATCTAGCATAAAATGCCTGCACAAAGAAATAGGAGAATGCGCGTTTGCTATATACATCGGCTTGTCGAAAATTAAGTGCTTTGAATTACAGTGATTATAAAGTTTGCGCCGTATAATCGACGGGGATAAATTCAAAACGATCGAATTATCAATTTAGTCAGTCTAATCGGACTGATTTTTTTAATTGACAACTACCGTCGGGGCGTGTAAAAACCTTTTTTGAAAGGACAAAAAATTTATCACCGTTAACAGAAATCGTCCCCTGTTATCTAATCTCGCAGTCAACATTGATTGGATTTCAATCTGCCGGTATTAAGCATTTATTCAAGCCCAATGTGTCGAGTCACGCATATGGATTGGTGCAAAGAGCGATCGACGGCTATATTAAAAATCACGAGCACAAAAGGAACGCGAGATCGAGTCAACGAAAAGCGAACGAAACGTTTCGGTCAATAATACGGAAGCTATTGGACTTGATACGCAAGTGAGAAAATTATTAATAGCCCATTATTGACGGCTCGAATTTTATCTTGTCACGGTGCATCCTCATTGCTTTTAACGAATGTATCAATTATTGGCCGTTCCAACATAACGGCCGATGACTTTTTGTGCACTCTCAATAGAATTCTATTACTATGCTACGGTAATTACGTTAATGAGGGTAGAAATTCATTATTTTCTATTTTGTAATTTCGCGTATGATTTTTTATTTTTTCTTTTCGTTTTTTGTTTCTGTTTCACTTCGCGCGATTTACGTTGGCAGGTTAATAATCTCGCAGCACCTGTTGTTCATTGCCTGAGACATCGTTAAGCATTATCACAACGAGGCACTAGTTTATTGCTATGTTCAAGCTTCAGAAGATACTTTAAGTTATAGTAAAACGTCAGGTATAAGTTGGATTACCGATTCAGGCCTTCTCTCTCATCAGACTTCATTATTCTCTCGACCTATCCCTCAGCACCTGTCTGCGTAATAGGAGGATCATCTGCGATCGCGCGCGAAACCATGTTTTCCATTTAAATCGCGACATTCTTCGTATCATGTTAGTCGAATGTTCCTAGTTAGTGACGCTGTGCTTTTACAACCGTGATCGTTAGTTTTTGTAGGGACGATGTACAATGCTCTTGTTTGTGAAAACGATGCATATTCAGTTGTAAAACAATTCGAAGAAACAAAATAAAAGAACAGCATGGCTGTTTTTCAACAACACTCGTTTATCAAAATTAATGAAAGTATTAGTTTTTTTTTGCATTCGTTTACAACAGTTGCAAGGAATGTATTTTTTTAATTGATCTAACGAATTCATTCTAATCTTGACTAACAAATTATATTATCAAAAAATTGCAAAAAAGAAATTCTTTTTTATTTTTTTTTTTAGAATTAAAAAATTTGTTTTTTATTTATATTTACTAACAAAATAATACTGTTAAACACAATAATGATAAGAATTTATTTAAAATTTTTTTTCCTTGTCACTTTTGTAATTTGTGAAGTTGAAATAAACAAGAGAAGATCGTGACATTTTCTTCAAAACGTCGTGTAACGGTATAAATCATTAATTTAATTGAAAAATGAATTACTCCATTTTGCATATGCTTCGGTTTAGTTCTGAATAAATAGTAATGATGAGTGATTCGTTCGAGGTCGCATAAATTGTATTCTGAACATGGCATCAAAGTCTAGACAGTTCCCACACTCTGGAGGCCCCATTAATATCACCGGTGAAACTATTGCTAGACGTGGACGGTATGTCCCATTAGCATGAGGCTGCCTTCCTGTCTGTGCTACCATTTAATATCAAACTTGACTATTAATTTGATAATTTGCTGAACGAAATTGTCAGCTTTTTGCCGGGGCCTGGGAGCTCGGAGCGGGCAAAAAGAAAACTGGCTTTCTTCTAAAAACAGTGGCATAAAATGATCTACCCACAAGGTATAGCATCGTAATAAAGTCTAAGTAGGATCTTTATATTCGTTGCCGCGAGGCGAACGTAAAGGCAGGAGTAAAACGATGCCCGTGGAAGGTACGAAACAAGGAACATCCGAAGTGAGTCTCATTTTAATTAGCAACAGTTGGTGCGACGTGTACTTAACAACTCCCGCTGTCGGGGCTGCAACAAGGGATAGTCCAGCGTCTCAACTCGAAAATTCCTCCTGCGAGATGTTTTATTCAGAGACACCGCTTGGATTCTTCTTCTCGACCTAACTCACGATGGTCTGCCCTTCATGACGTTCAAATTCTGCAGCTCAAGTAGCTGCTACCGCCATTTGCATACAATCCATGCCCGTTCCCCGGAATACGGCAACGAGCAGCCCATCCGCACAGGCATTGATGAAGATCAAATTCGGAGCTGCGCGTCTCAGCGCTTACATTGATTGTCGATGACAATTTACATTACACGAAGATGTTTCGTGCTGCAGAAGTCACTCGCCTTGGACGTGTGCTCCTGCTGACGGACTTATAAAAGCCTTCCGTCAAACCGTCAGCGAGAACCCAATGCAAATGAGCTTTCGAAACAATTAATGCCGAAAGCTGCAAATTTAAATTGTTAATATTGCGATCGGAGCTGCTGGCGATGCGGTGCTCGCTGTTGTTTCACGCCGTCGTTTACAGTATCAAGAAATGCTACGAGCTAAGAAACAATTTTTGCTATCTCTATTGTTTTTTTTATTTTATTTTTTTTTTATATATTCTTTTTATANATTTTTTGTTGAATGAGTAAAACTGAATATCTTGACAAAAAGTAGAGTTATATGAAATAATACACTGAATAAGAGGATGTTTCTGTTCATGCTTTTTCAACATACCAACTTGTTTGAAATTTTAAGATTCTTTTGAAGATGCACAAAAACGTATTTTCCGGAGTATTTTTTTTTGACGCAGCTTTGCCAATTCAGTTGAACACGGTTGTGCTCAGATGTCGCGGGCAATTCTCAATTCCAACAACATTTTCGTCCGCAAAATAATTCCGCACAGTCTCACAACTGTTTCGCAATCACAATCAGTCACTGGTTATAGCGCGCTGGGACGCGACCCGGCAGCCATTAATCTTACACTTTTCTCTCGATGCGCGTCCCAGCCCGAACGAAAATAGTCCTAATCAGGGGCGGCGTCTGGGATGATATGACAATGATAAAAGCATCGAACATACCAGACTACGCGCGCATGCATTATTCATCAGTTACATCACCCCGGAGGAAATTTTACTGAGGATTGGATTCTGATGAATTTAATCTGCTATGCGCTCACGGCTAAATGCGTCGGCCGGGCGATCAACAACTCGCCGACAAAAATACGAGCTTCAGACAAAAGAAAAATGAGCCGACCAATCGATGTTTGTATAATGTGCGAGTGCTTTTTTCCATCTTCGAAACGTCAAAGCGCCGGTCATTTTTTGTCGCGCGCAGCTGCCTCGAAATTTACACTACCGGAGCTGACGAAAAAAAAAAAAAAAAAAGAAAAAAAAAGTAAACGATGCAAAAAACTGTTTTCGCTCCCTGTTTTGCAATTGACAATAAAAATAATACTCGTTTGGGCAGCCTACAAAGTGTGCCTACTTCGTTAACCGTGCGGTGCAAATTTTGAACACGCGAATTACATGACATCTCGTGGCTGTTGTCTGTAAGATAAATTGTTAAGAAACAAGGACCTCTGCCGTGGATGCGTGGGTGCGACGAGAGGTGCTTTCTCTCTTTCTCTGTTGGCGGACACGTGTTGTCTCATGTTAATGAATCTGTAACACGCGGTGCGCGCCCGTGCCTTATTACGCGACGGGTGTAAACCCCAAGCCGGATGGTGCAATAGATTATTGGCAGAGAGATAAAATACCGCGACCTGTCCGCCGTGTAATTGGGACGCGTATAAATCTCCCGCGCGAAGACAATAGTGTTTGTCCGGAGAGTGCATTCTGGATGCATCAAGCGGTGTCCGCAGCTGCTGCACGTGTCTCATTAATTAAGCCCACGTTGGTCCATTTCTTTTATCATTCCACTTGGCGCGCTCGCAACCTCCTTCTTTACTTCATAAATACCTTTCATCCGCACCAGCACACCCCCCTCCCCCCCGCGAAGCTCCACCTTTTTTGGAACACCGGATTCCACCTACGCCAACTCCGCAGTTGCGTTACACGATGGATTTTCGAAATTTCACCAGGAGCTTGCTTTCCCTCCCGCGTCTTGACGTTGCGCTTAATTGGCTTTCGCCTTTGTTGATCTGTCGATTAGCAATTAGCGCGCGCAGTTTCTTCAGAAACATTCCGCGCTCGCGCACCAATTAGCCGAGAGGCACGCGGAATATTTCCGTCAAAGACCCCGTGTTCCTCGCAAATCACTTTTTGCCCAGTTAAAGAGGCTGGGGCCGAGTGGTTGGCATTGCTTAAAAAGATCTAGCCTGGGTTCACCACCGGACTGATTTACATAGCTTTAAATCCCAAGCTCTACAAGGTCAGGTCTTGATTTTATGCGAATTTTTTAGTCTATTAGATGTACGCTCTTCGTTCAAGGTATTATACATCAGCGCTAAATCAGTACGTGTAATAAATTCTTTCCTCGCAGATCGTTGGTTGTAGCGTGTTCTGTATGCATAGGGTAGCCAGCCCCGTTGGGCGTTAGCGGACGCTCGTCGCTCCGGGCCCCGCCATAAAATCTTTGATTCTGCGAAGCAGCAGCAGTTGCACACTCAATATCATAATGCGTTTCATGCCCACGGTCTTATTAAAGAATCAAATTGTAAAAATTGTTCGATCAACGTTCTTTTTTCTTTTTTTCAATTATTTTAACTTCCCACGCTGCTGTGTTATTATCAATGCAAAATAACTCAGTGTTCAGAGAGATCAATTTTCTATCCTACCCTTTATATAGCACCTACCTACATCATCACGAATTTGAGTCTCGTTGATTGTGAACACCGGACACGAAAATCATTGAACATTTGTAAGATTGATCCCCGTCGATTTATCATGTAACATTTTTTTTTCTGGTGTCTGAAACTTATGAATTAGTGTTACACATACGTGAGTCACGTACGGAATTAGATGACAAAAAAGTGTACATAAAGACCGGTTGGAAAATTACGTCCGTACCTTCATCTAGGGCCATTTTTTACTAGACAAATGATGTTGTAATAGGAAACGGGGCGAAATTCTGAAACACCCGAAACGTGCGTGACTATTAGGACTTTATATTAGCGTCACGCAAAGTGTGTGTGTGACGTTGATTTTTTGATCATTATATGATACGTGTTACGAGCGCGTCGAATGATTTCGTTCGCTGGCTTATATGGTCGCACGACAAGCTAAACGACGACGCTGCCCTTCTTTTCCTTTCTTCGTGTTAAATTGACGCTAAATCCACCATTGTGTTAAGATTATACGTCGCAGCATCAGAGGTGCTTCGCGGAAAGGCTAGGGATATTGCATTAAGGATAAACGAACCTATTCTTCGCACCATCAGTCGGAAACCTGGAGTACGCTGTTTTTATTATAAACCTAAGGGCGTTTCTTGGGATTCTATCCTGACATCTGCAACTCGGCAACCTCGTTTGTTTCGCTGAAATTAGATGTAAGTGGATAATAAGCGCGAGTTCTCGCAAGGCCTCAAGTCAAATTCTATGCCGCGATGCGACGCATAAAAGGCTTATCAAAATAGTCAAACGACCCGGCGTGCCTATTATTAGTAATTTTCTATTCGTTAGCTTTCATCTAACGGACTAGCGAGGCTCCTCTTTCTGCTCTATCGGATGCACTTTATGGGGGCCTGATAGAAAAAACGATTTCAAATTTGGTTCTCCCAATTTGGAGGCGACGCTTATTCATGCGGATGAATTCTCAGATTGATTTTGTTATGAGCCTGGTATTTTCTGTAAAAAAAAACTCGTTGAGCTCTCTTTTGTGAAATTGCGTTGTGCAGGCGACTCTTGCAATGGACGAAATACATTTTGAACGCAACAATTAATTATGCAATCTGGTGGAAATGTATAATTAGTCACAGGGGACTAAATTTCATTTTGGTGCATAATTCGTGCGCGGGTGGGGGGACCCGATAAAAAAAAAATAACAGTTCAAAGCTGAAAATTTGGTGTGCCAAAGTTTACCGTTTGCAAATTTACCAACTGAAAGTCAAATAAAACTGCGCCGCCGTAAAGCTATAAGCGAGCCTTGGAATTAAACAAGACGCAGCCTTTGAGCTTCGTGGCATGCGAAATATTAAATATTAGAAGCTGCAGACTTTTTGCATAATAATTCGTTCGCCGCAAAGTTTGCGAAAAAGAGAGGTAACCTTGGTGAATTCCTTTTAGAGGCTCCGCCGGATGGAACGAAGAGGGACAATAATGAAATATGTCCTGTATATAGGACGCGACAGCTCACGATCAAGTGCCGATTTTCATCTGCTGATTTTTCGCCCAGAACCAGAGCTGGGCACGGTTCGCCGAGCATGAGGAACGCAAGTGGACTGAAAGTGTTGTGGACGTGATTTTATGCAGCGCTGGATTCGTGCCACGCGGTACGAACGTGGGAGCACAAGTGCGCTGACAATAGAATTTCCCTTGTCACGCCTCCGACCTCATCTTCTTCTGGGTTTGCTTTTTCTTTCAGTCGCAGCTCTAGGCCTTCTCTGCACTTCTTCTGCTGCAACGTCCAGCCTATTGTCTCACTAACAAACCACCTTCAGGTGTCCTATATCGCTCTGTCGTAACACTTCCAGGGTTTAACCGTGACCGTTTGATTGGTAGCGCGTTAACAGTGATTTCTCGTCTTCTAATCCAAAAGTACACACTGCGAGATGGCTATAAATTTAATGCGATACTGTCCGATGATAACACGCACTTGGATCGAGTCCACTGAGGAGATGAAAAAGATCAATGCTTGTATCTTGGGATAGAAAAAGATGACATTGTCGGCGATACATATTTCTTTGCTGCAACTTGAGACCATCGTTGAAGCTATGATGTCCGATCGTGTCCAAGGAATGTGATGTTATTTATTAGCGTGTGCCGTTTGAATTATGTTTATTATGATATTAATATTAATATGCGAACTTACATGAGAAACTTGTGGATAGAATGTTTGTTTCCTTTTTTTTTTTGTTTCAAATCACTCATCCGTGACGATGTACGCGTTAGCGATTAATAAATTAACCTTCAACATTGTTTGGTTTTTATGTATTCGATAATCGTGTCGTACATTTAGAAAATGAAGGAAAAAAGGATGACAAAAATGGTAAAGTCAGTGAGAACATGAATTTTCGTTCTCGTTAATTTTGTTTGTGAATTTTCTATGGTTTTGCACTGTGAATTGAATTGGATTTATGGAATGAGATTTTTGTGGCATTACAATTTGATTCGCAAATGACTGGAAATAGGTTAATTGAAGACTTTATAGCGTATACGAAATGTGCCAAAAAAGGATTTGCTATCCAGCCAAGTTATATGTTCGACCCTCTATATATAAAAGCGGCGTACGTTCCAGTTTTGCCTCGACGTTATAAGGAGGAAATGAAAATGTGGGCATGTAAAATTTCAATATCTTTAAACATTGATGAATGCTCAACCAGTTTCCTAAAGGGTTTTCAAAATTCCATAGATAAACATTGGATGATTTCAAAAATAGGAAATTAAATTTGTTATTGTAAATTGAAATCTGTATACTTGAACGTTTTTCATTGTTGCCAAATGCAAAAAGGGTGTTGGACACGTTCTCATAATGAATTGATTCCCAACGCTTAAAAGAATTAGATCGAAATGTCCGTGTCATAGGGTATCAACTCGGCGAAAACTTTTTGACACGATGAAAAAAAAAGTCCGTGACGAAATTGTAACAAAGTTACGCCTCGCTCATGAAATTTAGCTCGGATGTTTGAAATTGGCTGCATGGATGCTCCGCAACTTTGAATTAGCGAAAAGTTGGTGAAATCTTCATTTTGACATTATCGTTTGGGTCGATCGCAAATAATCAGCTGTCATTTTCCACTAGACTTGCAAAAGCTGTCGCCTAATGGGAAGGAGAAAAAAGTGGACCACAGCTTGTCGTGGTGAAGCGTGACCACCCAGGCCGGACCACCAAAGATCGATTTCATTCATCTTGGCAGAATCGATTTCAAGGATTACCGTCAACAATTTTCACGGACCTCGTGCGCTGATAGCGTGGGAGAGCCGGTTCGGCTGTTAATTAATAGTCGTAACGGCCGAGCCGATCCGTGATTCCGCGTGTAAAAAGCGCAAGATCAGCGATAACTTGTCACATGACAAGATTCCGCAGCTTTACACCAAATTAGTACAAACACGTCGTCGCTGGAATATGAAAAGCAAGAGGTAAAACAAGGATGCGATAAAACGTTGTAACCCCTTGTAAATCACGGAGTCGGAAACATCGGAGCTAATGAAACTTGATGTACTTTGATAAACAATTTATTGGTTTTTTGTAATGGATCTCACCTTGGAGCATGTTTTGCAATAATGCAACTGATCGCGGATTAATTTTATGCAAGAGCAGACGTTGCTTTTGATATAAATACATAACACCCATGTACGCGAGTGTAATGCCATGCAAATTGCACCTGCAATTCAGGAATTCGGCTGGCTGTTTGTCCTAGATATTAATATTAATTTGATTCGTCACTCGCGGCGGTTTGTGAGCGCCGCCAGTCACCGTCGTGAAATCCCCGGAGACGCCTTCACTTCTGTAGATCTTATTTAAAGACTAATGATTATGAAAGATTGCAGCACCTGCGAAATCGTTACCCTTTGTCGAGTACCTCCAGTGGTTATGACCAATTTTTTATTTGCCACGATTATTTTAACATGTAACGAACGGGGGGAAAAATTTGCCTAACAAAATTATTCATGCCGTCTAATCCGAGCCGATGTGTATACCATGTACTTTGTAAATTACTCTCGTGGGCATTTTTTGTTCTTTGTCCAGCCTCTCTCGGCCGTCATGGTGGCTTCTTGACGAAAATTACTGTTTCAAGAAGGGCAAAATCTTTATTCGCTTGAACGCACGCTAAACACGGAATCTCATTAGACCGCGTATGAAAAGGCACGTCGAATACATAAGGCTAAGTAATATGCTTGGTCTCGTACCGTGCGTGCTTGACATGACCTCTCCCGGCTGCACCTGCCTGACCCTCACATCGCACGCTCTTCTTGTAAACGCTCATAATATTTTCTGCCCACGCAATCACAACTTCCACCGGCGCATCCTCAAACCCAATCGATAATTAAATCAACAATTTTTATACAACCCGCCAATATAAATGTTAAATATTATCTATCATTAAAATAATATCCGCTTCAAAGATCCAAGTCAAAGCTGTCAAGTTTTCTCCACCCCCCTCCCCTTGTTTTTAAATTTTATTTTATTTTTTGCCTGCACGAAATGGAAAAATGTACTGAACGCTTGAAATGGAAAAATGGTTGTTGAAAAATTATATTACCTGGGCTGAAATTGAATTATGGAATTTCGCGACATGTCAGCATTTTTTACGTCGTTGTATCGGGAATTTAAGTCACGATTCGAATCTACATATGTTCAGTACACATCAATGATTATAAAATTATCGTGCAATAATATCTTCATTCGACGGAGCTCGGTGATTAAAACAATTATAAATCATTCGGTTGGTAACAACACGCGCGTGAGGGAAATACAACTTTTTGCAAGATCAATGATGTATCTCCGTTTAATTCGAGAGGCGAACAGTTTTATCGAGAGGGATAGATTTTCATTTCCCATGATGTATGAGCGTCAATTGGCCCGCCCATATGGAACTTGATTAAAATTTTATGTCCGCTAATTTGGTCTCATGTACGTGATGAGGTTGCAAACATGATTTATCACAGTTTGTGATTTATAAAGTTTGCCGTGTCCCTTTTTTTTATTAGCAATTAGTTGATTAATCTATTCATACGTTACATCATACTCGTGTGTCAACTGGTTTATCAACTTCACTCACAGCCGCTACGTATAATTCATCCAAGTTTGTTTTATGCATAGGGGTATCATAGCCAAATCGATGAATATTCAACTCACCTGTTCAATTTTTCCTCATCCACCTAATGTTTAAGTTAAATCCCACCGCAAAAAGTCAAACAAAATTGCTTATCAGAGGTGCAACGCAATGTTTATTAGAGTTCTCCACTCGGTTTATTATACAAAGCAGACTAACATCTCTCCTCCCCCACCCCCTCGAATTTATTTGATTTCAACGAAAAAACCTTATACATTTTATCCCACGAGAGGGAAATAAAGATTGTATTAGTTTTTTTCCTGCGAGTCTCCCTGCGCCTGACGTATACAACCCAACATCCATCGATGTAAAGCAAATGCATTTTTATGGCACGAAGTTTTTCAAAGCAAACGCCTCAGAGGCTTTTTCTTATATCCTCAGCGTCAATAATATATTGAAGCTGGGATTAAAAACGAATCGAAACACAAATGGCAAAAGTAAATTCACAAATGTCAAAATCAAATAAAATATTTACGTTTTTTTTCTAAAGCAATTTTAGATTCAACGCCGGTAACGTTTATAAGTAAAAGAAGCAGATACACGGAGCAAAAAATTCTATCAAAATTTCAGTATGTGAGGGAAAATGAAAAATTAATATTAGTTTAGTAAATTTTATGCTCATTCGACAAAATTTGCTGTTTCAATAATTTTTTACGAATTTTAAATTTGTGTTAAATAAACAATACAGTTCAGTAAATTTTCATCTGTAAATTATAATATTTGATTCATTTTATAATATTCTCTATTTTTTCTCAGTGTATAAATAGCAAAGAATTATCAAAAATGTTAATTAAATTTAAATATCAAATTATGAAAGGGTTGGAAGAAAAAACACAAATCGATTGCTCTAAATGTGAAATTAAAAATAATTCAGATATAAAGAGGTCGGGAGAAATATAGGTCGTGAGATCAGATCCTGAAGCACATGAAAGATGTGTTGGAATATAAAAGTTGTGCGATATATAATGGCGTAATTTGAGTGTTATGGTCGGGTCACTGAGGAATATTGCACATCTGACCTCAAATACTCGAAAGCGCGTACTGTTTTGCGCGTACACTTTGAAGGGGCCTCGTGCAAAGTTGGCCGCGACTTGCAAAGTCTGACCGTAATAGTTGACCTCAGAAGTAAACGTGAAGGTTTCGCCTTGCGGTTCCTACCGAGATCCTAATGGATTGATACAAAGTAATTTGGTGCAGTCAGCACGATCGACCGCGAGATTATTTGATTTTCATGTCTTGCGTTCGAATCAATTGTAAATATATTATTAGTCGAAATTGATGCGGGATTGCTTTTTAAATTGTAATATTGTATGGGAAACTGATTTCATTCTGACCGCATTGAAAATTGTCATTTTATATCTGCCTAAGGGAAGCTTAATAACATTTCATCATTGTTGTCGACATTTATTTTTCATCCCGGAGAAAAGCCGACAGGAATATAAAGGCGTTCGCAAATTAATGACTTTTAAACGCTGACTGGCTTTGACGCGGGCATCAAATTTCTGATCGTCGCAAGGATTGAGGTCATTTGTGTTGAGTTACCTACAAATTATGAAAAACTTTTCTGTTTTGAAAATGAACCTCAGGCGTGGTCGGCTAAATTTCTTTGATAATTGAATTGTAGAAAAGAGAAAGGAAAGACGAAAAAAATGATGAATAAAAAAAAATAGAAAAAAGAAACAACAAAAGCTGTTATTAAATTGAGATTTATTTTTTTCTTTACCATTTGGTGTAATTGAATTTCATATTTCTGTTTCAGAAAAGTGGCGATTGTTTTTGGTGATTATATCCAAGGATGCGAACTTTCAGCGACAAGAATTACTCGAGAAGCCGCCGGTAAGTAGATCATAAAGTATTGAAAATTACAATTCCAGTCACCAACGCGGGGGACAGCTGCTCGAATGGTTCGGTTTAAGAAGTGTTTGAGAGCCCGCCATTCACAAGACTTGCAATTTCGTCCGACTTGTGCACTGATTACTCTTGAAAATTCCTTAATGATACCTGGCGTCAATCTTAAAGGCGTTTCCTCTTTTATTGCAAATTGGGATTATAAAAATGAGCGCCGAAAGTAAGACGAAAAAAAAGAAGTATCGAACAAAAATGTTGAAAAAGCTCTGTAAGAACTTTTGCTTCGCTTGAAAAATTTGTCTCGTAAAAGCGAATATTTTTTACAGCCGGGGGTATAAAAAATTTAATATACCGCGGAAACGTGCGGTATGCTAATATTGAAGTGGATTCTCACAATGCAGAAAAAAAAAAAAAAAAGACGACAAAAAAAAAAAGGTGTGTACCTACTAAACCAAAAACCGCGAATGCCATCGATTTCCGAATTATGTGCTTCCGAATCAGTGGTCTCGAAGCGATCGTGTTCCCTTAGACTCGGAATGTAAATTAGACCGCGACAAATGTTAAAAGCTATTCCGTGAATTCAAATACGAAACGTTGGTTCGCTCGGATCAAACAATTTTTATGATCCCTTCAATTGTGCCTGGCAACGCAATCGATACACGCGAAAACCTTATTCTTACCAGCCCCCCCCCCCCTGCACGGACGAAAATATATTTTTAAAATATAAACAAAATATATTTTTCGTGTAGAAAATATAATCCGGCAATAAGTATAATATTTAATTTATATTTATTTTATAAATTTCATTATATAAATTTATAGAATAAAAAATAGAAGATATCTTGTATATAAAAAATTTATGAAAAGCGCCAACAAGTATAATAAAATAGAATATATTTTGGCGGATATATTTTCATCTGTGATGGCCATCCAATAGCCATGTACACAAATACACGTCGAACATTTATAAGTTTCGAATAATGGCTCGAAGATGAAAGAGAAAAACGTGTCAAGCGAATTGTTTCCGCTGTTTCGCTAAAATCCTGATGAGCATAAAATATGTGTCACTCGGCGTTGAAGCCATTCCAACTGAATATATGTATACGTGAGAGTTGAAAATTGCTTGGAGTGTGTGTCATTATAATCTTTTATGGTGAAAATCGCGCGCATCCCTGCTGACATTTCGAAATGTAGACGGTTAAGTGTGCGTGTTCAAAGAGTATCCGAGGCTGGATAAAGCAGGTATAATTGCGTCCATTTGCATGTGGGATAAAGCCTGAGCCGCCGAGACTCGCGTTGGCGTACGCTGTTTCAGAATAATTATAACAGCATGAAGATCCACCGAGAGAGATAGAGAGCAGCGCAAAAGGCGATACGCGCGCGCCTACGTACTCTCTGGTTACATACCATGCATTTTCTCACGTGCAGTCGTATATTTGCTCGAAATGATTCCGCAATGCCTAGTTAAGGTGCCATACACGCACGTGGCTTATTCTCGCGAGCGAATCTCGCGTGTAAATACACGAGATTGCTCATGAATATACAGGCCTTACGATTATGAGCGTTGCTTTAAACAGAAAAGTAGAGGGGGGAGCATCAGCGAAAATATGCTCACGAGTCCTTTAGAACATTGACGCGTGAAATTGCGTCTGCAGGCTTATCCTGATCGCTAAATTATTTAACGATTCGTCCAAATACAACCGACTTATGTTATAATGAATCTGCAAACACCGCGTCGAGTGTATCTTCAAACTCAATTCTGCTTTTGCCTCGAGTAGCTTTTGTTCGAATTTCCATCCGACCAACGCGAAGGATCATTCTCTCGTTTTAGTTTTCTTTTTTTCGTTCGCTTTTGATCATCGAATTATCGATTTGAGTTTAAACATACTTTTTGGTAGAAATATTCCTTCGTACAATGGCCTTAATCATTTTTTGGCGAGTGCTTCTTTTTTTTTTTGCATTTGTACAGTTGAAAAGTTCATCATAAAAGAAAACACGAGAGGTATATGTCGAAGAAAAAAATGTAATTTCATTTTGGAGGACGATAGCATATATCCTGAAATTACAGTTCACACGTAAACTTTTTTGCAATTTAAGCGTCAAGTATAAAATGGTGCGATTTCAAAATGCAATGAAGAATGCAGTATCAATCTCGGTGGCCGATTATTTTGAAGCGTGTAAGAAAATTACACGGTCTACCTATTGAGAAGCACGCACGCTTGAGCATCCAGCAACGGAAGGGTGTATACCCGACACACAGTACCGGTAGAGAACGTTATTACTGGCAGCCTCTGTGGCAGTGGACGTTGCTCGGGAGGTCGAAGGTCGACCCGCCTCGACTTACCGGGTAGTCTGCGAGTAATTGCTACCCACATCACAAAAAACATGGGCCCTTGTTCCTGGACATGGTCCCAAAAAAAAAGTAAATCGCTTCGCACCGTGAATGGATATTTTGTCTACTGATTGTATTTTATTTCTCATTTCAGACTTCGTATTAAACCTCTTCCTTTCTGATTGAACATGAACCTTCAGTGTGATTTAATAATTCGTGCGCTTGTTTCACATGAACATCTTTAGCGGGACTTGAGCTTGCATGCTTATTATAAATATCGTTTCCTCAATGAGATGAACCAATTAATAAATATTATGACGAACAAGTATCTAGTAGAATGAAATATAACATTTCAACCTAATGATTTTGTGTGATACATTCTGACAAAAAATATATGAAAATGAGCCTAGTGAATTTGTTTTGTTCGGTTAATATTAATGGTACATTTTAAATTAACAGATTTATTTGATGTATCTGAAAGAAAATAAAAAAAGTTTCGTATATTTTTGTTTTGTTTGTTTGTTTGTTTTTTTTTTTGGATAAGTTTTAATTAAATTTGTTAAATAACGACTGGTTTTTGTAATTATCAAGATGCAAGGTCAATGAATTTGATAAATACTTTGTAAGATGAGTTTGTAATTGCAAGGAAGTTGAATGAAAAAGATTAAAATATGAGTACAAATTTCATATTATTTGGCGAGCTCATATTACGTATTACAATCATGGGATTGGAGATCATTTGAGTCGGGAGTATTTTACGAAGATGAAGTTAATGGTTATCTTATCGAGCGATCTTTCATTCGCTGATTGCAAGGGATGATTACACGTGATTATGAAAGATATGAGAAAAGCTGCCTCTCATAGATAAATTGAATTTTTCTGACATATATAGGTATACTAAATCCGCTAATATAGCATCAATCGGTTTGATTCATCACAGCAAATGTTCACTTTCGTTTCTCTATAGTCTCAAAATCAATTTCCTTTCAAATAAGGAAGAAAGATTCAAAGAATTTCGTCAAAATCAATTAAGACCAAGTTAATTTCTATCGCATAAATGTCACGAAGTTAAAAAAAAGTTTCTAAAAGATGTTCAAAATCATTTGAAATTCAGATCCCAATTGTTTCCAATATTTATCAAATATTCATCAACTTTTTTTTCAAATTTGAAAAACATATAATAAAACTGATGAATCAATTACACCGAGGGCAAAAATGTAAACTCATAAAATACAACCGTGAGATATCTTAATCGTTGTAACTTAATAAGTCGGTGTGGTGAAAAATGGTTAGAAAATTGAAAGTCCCGGGATATGAGCGAAAAAAATTCAATTTGATTCGGTTGTTCATCTTCGGATCAATTACTCTACATTTTTTTCGCCCTTTGGGTGCATTTAAAATTTGATTAAAGCCGCGTCTTGAAACACGTGGTGCTATAAAATTAGATCAGCGGTAATTTATCCGGAGTATCCGCGGCGTGTGAAGTCGCGATAATAATGACTGTTAAGTAATGATCGTCCGCTAAGCCGAAAGATGTGCGCATCGTAATCACGTAATGCACATATGGTGCAATGCTCTGAGGGCCGTTCGGTTGTATACGTGAAAGCGCACGACTCATTTTGTTGTATATGACTTAATCAAAGCATATAATAATACATCCTCTCTTGTACATTACCTGCCCTCAATATCCTGTTCCATCTCCATAATTATCAGCGTTTTCCCGAATCGTTATGTTTTACAATTCAGCGTGATGCTTCAATCGAGTGCATAAAGCAAACTATAACGACGAATCGATGTATTTACGTAAACGCGAATCAAACATTTCATTTATGCAAAATTACAGTTTGATTATACATTCAAAAAGCGACGAAATGGTTTTTAAAATTTTTTTTTAATTTTTGTCCGAAACATTTTATTTATAACGAGAACATTTGTGTGATTTTCTCCGGTGTTAATTATTAATAGTGCTTTGAAAAATGGACGAATTTATGCGTCGTTAAAAATGAAACGCTGCGGTGGGTATTGATATGCAAAAAGGATTGACCGTTAGACGTGAAAATATGAGAAGAAGGTGTGACTCAACAGAGGTGTTGAAGGGTCAGACGGATGACCCACTGACACTTGCGACTGAGTATCAAAAGGAAGTGATACACGCCGGTGCCGAACATTGCTTATTAGGATGAAAAATTACACTTTCCTCCAATTATAATTCAGCCGTTTGACCAAAGGAAATCGTTACTTTTTTTTCATCCTTGCATACACTTATCTATTCAGTCAAACCACTCAAGATTCCTTTTAACAATTGATACATAATGATTTACAACGCAACATTATAGAAATATTTTGAAGCGTAATAATAAACGATGGATGAACGATCGTTAGAAAGATATATTATTCAAAAGAGTCATCTGCCAACATCGACAACGCGATACTATCAATCTAGTAATAGAGTTCAAAATACCCTCAGATACCATTGAACCATGGACGACCAGAACAGGACATTTTTATCATGTTGTGCGTCGATACAGGTCGCTGGATATCTCTGAATGGAGAGTGTAAATGCGCCCGAAAAAGGTCAAACAAAAAGGCGAACGGCTGTGGATAATCCTGTTTTTACGTCGCAAAAGTACTCTCTGTAAAACAGTGTGTTTGTAAAAAAAGTTACGCGATGGGAATTTGCCTGTCGAAAGCATACAAGCTACCTAATCTCGTTCCAAATACTGCAGGTGTCAGTTAATTTCGTTGCACATGAGCCCTTTGAGCGGTACAGTATATTTACTACGAAAATTAATCACTTTTCGTTTCGCAAGATTCTTTTTGAATTTGCTTAATATATTAAAACTACATCATAGAGCATAGAAAGGAGGACGTGGCTTATTTTTGTGTGCGATGGTATTGTGTCAAACGTCATGTCCGAAAGTTCGCCCGTCCAATTATATATTCTGCGAATTACAAGTTGTCCGAGCTAAATTGAATTCGGCCCAGAAAACAAACAGCTAGAGAAATGTTAGGTTGGCTTAATGCGTCCGTCCGTCATGCCGGCGCAACTCATTGCCCGGCGTCAAGACTCTAAACACAGTTTCTTCATCTCCGAAATATGGCTCGCGAATCAATTTAGTATGCGATGTTTTGGTCTACTGAACTGTAGACGATGATTTATAAATCAGATGATTAATTTTTTGAAGAACAATATTTTTCCATTCCGATAAACAATTTTAATAATAAATAAATAAGACAATTTGATAAAATAAATAAGACATCTTGAATAAAAAGTTGTATAATTTATATATTGAAACATATATGCATTATCCAGTAAATATGATGTGTGTCATATCCAGTATTATAGATTAGGGAGTTTATGATAAAAATATATAATGTGTTTAGAAGCATATTATATTTTCACCCAAACAAAAGGGCATCTGGGGTGATTGTAACAAAAAATAAAGTTGATGTTTAATTTCACTTGGAAAATGAAAATTTTTCATTAGTTTAGTCATTTTTATGCTCATTTGTCAAAATTTGCTGAAAGTTTCAATAATTTTTTACGAATTTCAGATTTGTCCCCCGTATACTGTGTAGTTCAGTAATTTTTCATCTATAAATTATAATATTTGATATGACTTTTTCCTCATCAGTGTATATCTATCTATATAATATCGTTTTGTCCAATTTCTAAATTAAATATCTCAGCTTACAAAATTGCATGTCCCACCTTAACGCCATAGCCCAAACCGTAAACTCAACAGGGAGTTTTTGTTTGTTTGTTTGTTTTTCTTTTGACAAGGCAGAGGGTTTTAAGTAATGAGAAATAAATAAAAAATGAAAATTCGCAGCGACAATATTTGATCCTTGTTAATTACTTGTTGGAAATAAAGCGAGCCTCCCTTAAGTGACTTACATCGAGCGGTAAAAAGCGCGTTCCTGTGCAGATCTAACGAGCTAATTGCACCGCTGAGCGTAATTATTATCCGCCTCCGCATAAAATATTTCATGAAACCCTCGCGCACGCGCCGTACTTTGTTACACATGTGTTTTTAAACAAATCGTTTGTGATAGTCTACTGAGCAGACATGTCAACTCGACTTTCATGTCTCCTTTTTTTTTCATGTTTCACAATTTACATATTTCTGGCAAAAAAAAGAAAAGAAAAGAAAAAGTATGTTTCTCACGTTTACAAGCGCTTTGATGGCACCGAACAGCTTCATAACACAAATGTGCATTCAATTAAAACTCAACATTACCGATCGATCAAAAAATTAATGAATTGGTTAAAAACCCGATGATGTTTTTCCTCGGCTTATTCATAGGAAACGAAATTGCACCGGAGACAAATTTGCTTAACAAAATCGAAACGAAATCAGCGTGCAAATAAAAAGCTGTCCGAAGTGCAATCGATGAAAGGGATTTGTGAAAATGGCGCGAAAAAGGGACGAGAAGGAGGGACGGAAAAAAAGCGCGACGAAATTGTTAACTGAGACAAAGAGAGCTCGGGTGCAATATCGCGCGGCCAAATATGTAGATGCCGGGAGAACAAACAAACGCAATACAAAATTTAGTCAGCTAGAAAGTCTCGCAGCTCGGGCAATAAGTACGAACAGTTTGTGAGTGTGTGTGTGGGTCGCGCGAGCAAAATATTAAATTATCACAAATTATGTGAAATGTTTTCACGATTTGCATGCATTTACATTTTATATTGCTGCGAATCGCACGTACAAGTTGCTCTCGCGGCGACGACGACACAAAACTCCACATGCAGCCGGGAACTCTGTGTGTTTTGTTTTATTCTCCGCGACGCTCGCTCGGCCGGGCTCTATGCTCCTTTTTTTGCTCTTCCATTTGAACAATTGAATTTGCAGATGTCGCGCGACACGCAAAATAATCCCAACGAAATCATGAACACCAATTAAGTTTGTCTCTCTGCCCGGTTGTTTCCTCGTCATCGTGCAATTTAACTCACAACTTTTAGTGTAAACAATAATTGTGGTGGATTCCAAAGATGGAACTAAAAGGGATGTGACGAAAAGAGAGAGAGAGGGAAATAGAAAAAGAAGAACAGAACGGAAACAAAAGGTTGAAAAAAAAATGTATAAAAATAGAAAGGAGATGTGTTCGAAAAATTGGTTTTTGTAAAAGTTGTTGTGTGTGCACCGAGAAAAATCGAGGGAGTTATTATAACTATTATGGCGACTGTTGCAAACCAGTAATAGTTGGCATAACAGTAGAATTTCAGTTGACTCTAAAAATTTTTCTAAAAAATTGATCAATTATTATCAACAAAAGAAAAACTCAAACGAATTTATTTCTAATATTCAAATATTGTATTTGTTAGGTTTTAGGTTTTTTTTCTAGTTTATTATTTATAATATTAAATAATTTGTTATTTCTGAATAAAAGAGAATGAAATTTCTGGAATAGATGAAAGATTTGTAACGTACATGAAACTGCGAGAGAATTCTTTGTTTTGTTAGAAACCTCGATTACTTATACCTATAGGACTTTTTTATTGCGCCATATGGGCGACGAAAAATACGTTGTGTCAATTTAAATATATTCCTGATGAAAGTAAGATTAAACTTTTTATAATTATTATGCATCGCCAATTTTCACAACACTATAAGATTTTATTATTCATTTTATAATAAAATTGTGTTACATTCATCGAGGAACACCTCATTTTTTTTATTCTTAGAGAATATCTTATTTCCTGTTGTATGAATATTTTCCTATAAACTATAGGCAGAATTGTACAAATTTTATACGATTTTAATAATTATTTTTAATTTCTCAAAGTAAGTCGTATAAAATTTATACAATTTTTCCTATAGTTTATAGGAAAATATTAAGAAAATGCTTAGTGTAGCCGCGTCCTTATTAACTATAACAGTTTTTCCAAAATATTTTTCTGCTTGTATCATAATGACAGAATTCAATTCAGTAATTATAATAACATATATATATAAATTAAAACCGATATTCATATTTTGTGCCAACTAAAAATGATCATTCTTACAAAATATTTCTTTTGGGTCAACTGGGTAGTTGTTGCATCAGCCAACATAATTAGAAGTTGGATTAAAAAAAACACTCCCGATTCTTTTTCCTCGGTTCGGAAAATGAAGTTTTTGTGAATCGGTAAATAGGTGTGCGAAGGATGGCGAGCTGAAAAAAGGAAGAGTGTTGAATGGAGCGCAGAGGGAAACGGTTGGAAAAAAAGGAGACTCGAGTTGTTGGTGGGTTCCAGCTGGCACGAAAGAGGAGCTCGGGATGTATCGCTCGGCGTTCGGTCAATGTCTTGGCTGCCCCCCGCTCTCGCGGGGTTGTTGCACACGCTCCGTTTGGTGTGCGCGCACGCACACAGCGCGCAACCTGCTCTCTTGTTCGTGCCGGCGCTCATATTTCGTGCACGCTTCTTAGCCCCGCCGACTTTCTTTCACCCGACCGCAATTATAATAAAAAGACACGGCTCCTCGTTCCTTTACATATGTCGCTGCTCAGCCACCGCGTTTCATGCCCCGCCGCTGAACAATGCGCATTAAATATTGAGAGCCCGTTCGCGTCTTTTGATTTATTGACGTCCGCCGCATCAGACACTTTTTGCAGCCGCTCGTAATTAAAATCTAAGTTGTAACTCGCGATGCCACCCGTGTTACGTCATTACACATTAATTATCCTCAATACGTTCTTAACATTTCGTTCCACTTCGAGGCAACTTTTTTCCCTTTATCACAAGACATTTTCAAATTCAATTAAATTGTAAGATTAATTTCAGATAATAACTCTCACATTACTTCAGGTTTCTGTTTTTTTTGTTTTTTTTTTCAAAAACAAAAACGCGCCTATTTTAATGATCGCATTTTTACATTTGTTATATACTGTTTTATTTTTCATCCAAATGTCATTTTCATTAAAAATAAAAGATCCCCGGATAATGTGAGGTCTTGAATGTTTTACAAGTTAATTGTTAAAAATAGGCCAATTTGTTTCCATTGTATTACTTCTCTCTCGCTTCTTTTTTTCGTCAGTTCGAGTTAATTACGATAGTTGGAAAAGGTTTTTTTTTGTTTCGTTTCCTTTTACAGTACCTTCTTTGACATGGCCTGACTTTTAATTGTACTGCAGTTTCGTTAGCTGCATTCCACCGGTCGTTACTCATTGATTGTAACATCTTTTTGTCGATGGCAAAAAGTAACGTGACATTTAACAGGAAGTCATATGTCAAAATAACTTTCACAAGCTCGTTTCGGTTTAATAAATGATACCGAAAATAAAGTGAGAGAACGCGGATGCCACTCGAGTTTCTTCTTTCAGTTGTCAGTTTTCGGGGCGAAAGGTTTTTCCGTGCTGATTGTTATCGGTCGAGTTTTGCACGGAAAACTATGTAAAATTTGATTCGGTGCCATTAAACATTGCACTTTGACACGATGAATCAGGTTTTCAATTTAAATTCAATCGTTGACTATTATTTACCGTTCGCTGATAAACAACTCCGTTGAACAAATTGCATTTATAAAAGCATCAATTTCTCTCTCCAAACTTTGACATCAAATCAGTTGGCACTTGTGTAACAAATTAAACAGCGCCATGCTGTAAAATATTTTCATTATGGATGGTGCATGAATAATTTATGGCCCTGGCGACGTTCAACGTGAAGCATGCAGCCTCCTTCTTTTTTTTATGTATACCTTATTTTATGATACACAATAAACTTTTCATAACAAAATCTGTCCGAAAATTCAATTTGCGTTGAAAGTTTGATACAAATTGTGGAATAAAAAAGTTTGCTCGCAACATTTTTTCATCGTTTCCTTTGGTCTCGTTTAACGTTGTCCCTTGCAGTTGCACTTTTTGTTCCATTTATTATAGAGCTTGTAACAATGTCTGTGAAAACACATCTGGTTAAAAATAGTCGCTGACCTTTTTATACTTTCTCCAATTTTTTCTTCACTATTGAAATTACAATGTTTCGAGGTAACTTTGACACATTTGTTAATGTAAAGAAGACAAATTCCAAGATGAATTATTTATCAACAAAAACATTGAGAGCATAACTATACATTGTCGCGTTATTATACACCGCTGATAGAATTAAACCGCATTAGTGATTCTCATCCGAAAACTTTTGAATGCTAAATAACTATAATTATACATCAATTATGCAGACTCGACATGGGAAACTGTATACGCCGAGTGTATTAATTTATGCAAATAAATCGATCCGAATACACTCTGCGCCTGGGCTGGCTTCAAAGAAAACACGCCGGCTAATTGATCAATTAATTACACAGGTTGAACATTTACTGAAAAGTTGCGATATACTTTGCACAAACGTTTATTTTCAATTATTTTGCGCTAATTATAGAAAAACAATTAAAACAAAGGTTATGATTCTGGGTTGGGATAAAAATGTACGGATTATCGGCTGATGTTTAGGTGCTAAAGATACCGGTGGCTTAAAAGATGAGTCTTGCACTTAGCCAGGGAAGAGTTATCGGGTGATTTTCGAGTTTCTTTATCGAGGTGATCAGTTTGAAGAGCGCATTAATCCGGCTGCGTTTCATCGATTATTCAAGGCTGTGAATTAATGTATTTAACATGAGCGTTCGCAGCCTCGTGTATCAACCGTCATAACTCGCGCTAATCGAATATTCTTTCATTTGCAGAGTGCAATAAAGTTCGCCGGTAAAAACAATGTGAAGAAGCTCCATTCGTTGCTGTCGATTGTGGACGAGAAGCCCATCAAAGTGGAGAACATTCACAACGATCACCACATCAAAAATCATTTTAAGCACAACCATTATTCACATAATTCCATCCTGGCACCCAACAATCAGGTAACGTTTATATTATACCAGCCTCAAACTTTGTGCGTTAACTGTAAAATTATATCGCCCGATATCTTTGAATCGGAAAAGTTAATCACACGAAAACGTTATTAATTCATCAAACCAAAATTCAATCGTTCGATCATCACGTGGATAAGACAAAAATTTAATTGCTCCGCGATATCTGACAATCCGATTGTAAACCTAATCGATGTAACAGTGTCTATCTTGAAATTAACATTCTGTGCTTCGCTAAAATCAATAGTCACAATTTCAATCAGGCTTGAGCTTAATAACGCCCAGTGGGCTTTAAATTATAAAATCAGTACGAGTTTAATTGACATCCGCGCTTTGACTGCATGATAAATAATCGAACATTCATTATGTAACGCTTGTTCTTTTCATTTTATCGTCTCTGATATAATTTTCAGTCCTTGATCAAAAATATACAACTGTTTTCCTATTTTTTTCAACTTTGCAATCTTAATATGAAAATGATCTCACACATTGAGAAATAGATACTGTAGTGTTAAGTTAAGAAAAAGCTAAGTTAAGTTAAATTAAGATTTAAAATTTTAAAAGAATTGCAAATTAACAATACATTGGTGGATTCATTAATTGAGATATGTTTTTGATCTTAACCAAAACTGGAAGACACATGTCATCTTGAATGGCTTTTGACAAAAATTAAAATTCATATTGTAACTTATACGAAACAAATATTGAAAATTACTATTTGTATTGTTCTCATTGCCAGATGAAAAAAAAATTACGATTCAAGTTGTACGATATCAGTTTCTCAGTACAATGTAGATATTCGAGTCATTAAATTTGAGGCGATAAATTGAGCGCATACTTTTCCGAATTGTTTTATTAATTTGAGATAAATTCCAGGGTTTGGATGCTGGCACGAGTGACGACAGCGGAAGAGCGTCGGAGCAACTGCACAGCTCTGGCTTACCGAGGGATTGCCAAGACGCTGACAGTTCTAGGGACCATCTCAGTGATGTAAGTCCATCGCTCCTAACCCTTCCAACACCGAATCCCTCTCTTGCTTATGAAACGTCAACTCGACTTGACGTGTACAAAATGAAGGTAAATGTCCCAATTAGAGGCTAAACTGTCATCAAAATAACAGCCCACCGATTTTTTAACACCAGTTCGACCGAAGAGTATTTTATACTCTTTTATAACATACAAATTAAATCAATTGTATCATTTATAAACTCGAGTGTTTTGCACTCGATCGTGAAATAAAAATTGGATGCCCAGTCGAACCTGGATAATTTTCATTATTCAAATAACACGATCAAATATAATTCAACCAGACTTGTATATTTTTTTGCCATTTATAATTCAATCTGAACAATTTATTTGTCTTTGCAAACATAAATATCCAGTTGCAAAATCTTTTTATTCGGTTTGTATCTTGATATCGCTAATTGGTACATTTATCTGAATCATTAATCATTGAAAGTATCAAACAAGCCACCACGACACTACAAATGTCCATAAACCTTCTGATAGAATAATAAAGTCCTTTCTCGGAGCAGACGAAAATAAAAGCCACTTGATTGAAATGATTTAAAAAAAAAAGAAGCAACGTCGTAAAATGTAACGTTTTGAAAATGTAACGTCTTTTTTGTCTCCTGGTTGATATCTGTTCGTGCCGATAAATCAGTTTTAGTTGGTGGTTACGCTTTTGTGTTGTCGAAGCAAAAAACAACACGAATATCGTTACTACTTCAATCGCCAATTAAACTTATTCATCATAATGTCCGTAACATTAATGAAACATCGCGGACAATAAAACGAGCAACGTATATTTAATCATTTCAATTATTGTTTGCGCACTCGGCTATGCCAGACAAGCACACAAAGTGCACACACACTTTCGTCGCCCATGAAATATGCACGCGGCCGATAAATTTTCTATCCCCGGCATATATGTTGTCTTATAATAAATTATAGCTCGCGACGAACACTCAAACTATTCGATAAATCCACCAGCTGAATAATTAATTGGGTGGGTGGGAAATCAACCGCGGTTGACTTGATATTAAAACGGACGGGCGATTAATTTTGGGGAATACCAGAGGTTGCACTTTTAGACGAGCCATCAGTTTCAAAACTGCCCGAGTTCACACGTTTCAAGAACTCAATTCCCCCTGTCAATTCAATTAACTTGCTGCGACGAAATTAGAATGTTCCGCAGCGGCAAGACCTGATCGTTTATTAGCGACCGACGTCTAAACAATGTTTAGCTGATCGCCATCAATTTGACACCTCTTAGC
This sequence comes from Trissolcus basalis, assembly GCA_025266255.1. Taxonomy (NCBI): domain Eukaryota; kingdom Metazoa; phylum Arthropoda; class Insecta; order Hymenoptera; family Scelionidae; genus Trissolcus; species Trissolcus basalis. Next base: position 53,987 of record JAAMPD010000199.1, read on the forward strand.
TCTAATCGTTCGGCTCGCTTTTTTTTATGATTCCTCGTTTTTTTTTTACTTTGCATTTCCATTGACTCGATTGTGCAACCGCAATGCAATCGCCTGAATTCGTACAAATTTTATGGAAATCTTATATACCTCTCCTCGTTGCACCGTTTCAGATTACATAAATCGTGCTCACCGAAGGGTGTAAAAAGTACGACTGTCGATGCTTTTTGCTAACGATAAACTTCAATTTGTTGTATAACAGTTTTGTTAGCTCGCCGGTCGACCGCTCCGACCAAATTCTGTGTATTAATTTCGCTCTGCCAATATTAAACCGCAAATAGCCGTCGCTGATTCGCGTAATCATTATTATTTATTCGGAATTAATTTTGCGTGAAATTTAAATGTTAATCGCGGGGGGAAGGCTTATCGCGTTAATCCGGGCTTTTAAAATAAGATGCACAAAGTGATAAGTAAACACGTGTGAAATCGAGCAAACGTTATTATTATGTATAAAATATAATTGCGCCGACGCTCGACTGAGAATATCAATATTACAATTCTGATTATGTAACGAGCGGAATTTACCGGAGAAAACTCGATTTTCAGAGAATTATGTTCTAATTATTGTTATTATTATAAAACGTTTGAAATAAGACCGATAAGCGGTGAGACCGACCCAATTTTGTTATTTTAATCCGAGAGACGATTTTTTCGTTTGGCCATCTGGGTCGAAAAGGAATGAAACGAAAAAGGGGTGGGAAAACAAGCTTTCGATTTGTGTACAAACTTTTTAACGAAGAAACTTCGGCCTCTGAAACTATTTGCAATTAGTATCAACGGCGTTGAACCGGCAATTCAAAAGAATTGCCCCGAGTTGATTCGAAAAGAAATGTGATTAATTTGAATTTTATCAGCTCGACGAGTTCGCTTAAGTAATTAAACCGTTCGAAAACACCAGGAGCGTAAAAATGAAGTCGTCGCGCGATATAAAACCGGCCGCCGGGTATACACACATTTTTGCCAAGTTTCCGCGAAAAATAAATATTTCACACGATCTCCCGAGCTAATCCATTATGGATTGAGGCTTGAAAAAGCAGCGCCTTGGCTGGCATCGTAAAATTTAATTGTCGATACACATCACGTCCTCGACGGGGATTATTATAATGTTACAAAATTTAACGTCCATGTTTTTCGATGCATTACGAGAATAAACAGGAGACAAAAAACTGTTCAGCTTAACATGTAGACTACGAGGAAAAGGAAATGACGGAAAAAAAAAATAATAAATAAAGGAAAAGAAAAAACGAAAAATTGCTCGGACAAAGCACGAGTTAATGTGACTGTAATGTTTTTTTATTTCTCTCGTTTTCATTTCATTTTTCTTGCAAGATTGGTTTATTGCATTTTGTATGACCTTTGCCACGAGCTAGTTGCGACCGACCTGAACAAATTATGCACACTGTTATTCACATTGCACACTCACTACCATGTAAGCATTAAGATTCCTCGCATAAACGTGTGACATATGTTTTACAGGCTAGCAGTCATTGTAGTTCGGGTAAAGGTTATATCGTAAGTATTTGTCTTGTAATTTATAATAATTGGTCTTGCTTGTTAACACGACCACTAACTAATTGGTCTGCTTTTTTTGTTACAGTGTGATAGTGAAGGAGAAGATGATAAGGTGTGTATTTCAACTTTTCATTAAACCTATTCATTTTCGTAATCAATCAAGTTACATTTATGAAAAGAATGAAAAAAAAATGAAACAAATTTTAATTGTATCCACTGATCTAATTTGATTTGCATTTTATTGTTTCAGGGCTCGGATGCTGAATCGATACTCTTTGAGTCTTCTACCCCACCACCTTTGGCTCGTAAATGTAAGTCTAGGTCTGAGATAAATCAGACGGCCCGCGGCAAAATTGAGCCAGAAAATTGAGCATATATTACGAATGAGAATTGTTTGAATAAAAAATGATGTTTTGAAGTTGTGTATCCCAAGGTTGATCACTTTTGTTAACTTTGTCTCGAACATTTATCTTGGATGTTCCAAGTTTTGTGTCATCTCAATTTAATTAACGAGGAATTGAATTTCATTGAAAGTTCGTTTGTTCGAGACCTCTCGGTGCAAATGTTTTTCAAATTAAGAAAGTTTGAGAGCTTGGTAAGAAATGATTGAGTATTATATTAACGCGTAACAATGTTTTCAGACGAGTTGCCATCTTCCTCGCCGCACGTGCTGCCACCAGCAAATGGGGCGGGAGGATCGCCACCGGACACAGGCGGGAACATTTCAAATCCAGCGACGGACGCCCCTGCACCGATACCGCCGCCCGTTTCTGCGTCAGCGACAGTTCCGACGGCACCGAGTCCTCCAAGTCCCACGTTACCTCCTCACATATCCCAACCATCTGTACGTACAAACTACTGTTCATTAACAAACTCGTCCTCCTCTTTGAGGAACGAAAAATCAATTCTCAAAAAATACTTGTCTCACTTTATCATTCGAATGGAAACTTTTAATGTGCAATAAAGTAAGTTCTAACGAATCAGTTAATTCAGCGTGGAAAATGCTTGAACAAGTTTTAAAATAAGTAATCTTATGAAACGTATCAAAGTTTACTAATTAGGTCAGCATGAGACAAGATATTTAATGAGGAGATGACGATTCAATGAAGGGCACAGAGTAAACATATGGAATGAAATTGACACACTACGGTTGTTTCAGTTGCAATAATGTTTGGAATGAATGTTTGACTGCGTTTCATAAACCTCCGAGGCAAAATTTATTCGCGAACGAATTGAATTTATTGAAAATGACGATAATGAACATATAATATCAATAAATAAGTATTTGGAAATCAATGAATGTTAATGGAATGATAATTATTGAGACATTCGTCATTTTAATGTAATTAACTAATTGAAAAGTGGTGAAAGGAAATTGATTATCTTAATTGAATGGAGAAACATTCTGTTCGGAAAATGTACGACAAAAAAGGCTGGCAGCTTCCTGATTATATGCTAAAACCAACATTTAATCGAATACCTTTACAGGCGCTCATTCTCTAAATATGAATTCGCTTCCATTATCTCTTACAGTCATCAATTACACTTCTAACGAACTTGTCCGTTTGCCTGACTATCAAGTGGGATACCACGATTTCTCTAACGCAAATAAACAAGCGTTTACATAATGAGCGTAACACGTTTGACGAAAATTACCATAACCACCTCTCTGAGCAAACATTCGCAACGTCACGGCTGAATTGAAGAAAACTTTGTGCGTTATCATGCAACACTTTGACCTACAACGTGTACGAGATAACGCCCATTATAAACGCCCGGCTTGATTTTGTCACAATTTTTTTCTCCATTAAATTTAACAATCTTCGACCGCAAACTTGTACGATTAACCCGAAACTTGGCAAAAATTTCAATTCAAACTGTAAAGGCGATGAATGAAAAAACAAAAAACGTTTCAATTGAACATGATTAATTGATTTTGAGCTTTTTCTCTTGCAGATAACTAGTCCACTGGCAGCAAATCCTCGTGCAATAATAGCTCCCCAGCAGCGGGTATCGTCACCATCGTTGCCGCCGCCGTCGCTCTCGCAGCAGCCTCATACGACGATACCGGCGCTCCACTCGCCGAACGTGCCGCTCGTCTCGTCCAGCCACACAACTAGTCCCGCGGTCGCGAGCCTGGGTGTCACCCCGGCGGCGCCATCAAATGGCGCAACCACCACAAGTTATTCATCGCCGTTGCCCATGGCTGCGTATCCTCAGACCCAACCCTCCTATCCTCCTCTTTACACACCCTACACTGCCCTCAATCACAGTCCTTATCTTCCCCCAGCGGCACCTTCGCCCTCTCATTCAAATTCCTCGTCTCGTACTGACTTGGTACGTATCACTTTATTTTGCAATCAGTTAACATTGATGTTCAGAAAAAAAAAATTATGTAGATCCTGTAAAGTTTAGATACGGTTTTGTCATGTGAAATAGAGTCTGTATAGAAATGTACGACGATTATTTATTGAGATAGATTAAGGGGTGCTTTATGCTCGAGCGTTTTATTTGTAGAATGAAGACGAAGCGTTATTAGTTATCGTTTGATTGTAACTTTATGGCACAGCTGAGTTATAATTTTTGTTTTACAGAGAGCAAGTAGTCGAGCATCGCCGTGTACGAATGTAAGTAGTAAGCAAGCAATAGGGAACAATGTCACAAATCACAATAATACTCCACTAAGCGCCGCGACGACGACGTGCGTCTCAACGATAACGAATACGGTGACAACGGTGAACACGGTCGCGCACAGGGACGTTGTAACTTGCAGTTTACCCGGACGCAATAGCAACAATTCACCACGTGGACACAGTCCTAATCGAGAAAGGGATAGTTACAGGTATATTATAGAGTATTTTGTAATTGCAATGAACATTTGTAAAATTGCATAAATCTTTTCAAACCAATCACAGTTTCAATTTTGTCTGAATTAAATTTGGATTTTGTTGCTTGTTGTATAAGTATGATAAATTACTTAAGGTTTCGTTTGAGTAATTGAAATTAATTTGTGTAACACTTTGCAGCAGCAACGTGAGCAGCTTAAGTCGAAGTAGCATTACACCCGTTAGTGTGCCAAATACGTCATCTCCAGCCAATTCTAGTCTACCTGTATATTCCAAGGCACAAGGATGGATAGTGTGAGTATCTGAATAATTTGTGCCTCTTAAATTATTACACCTTGAATCATATCTTGAATAATATTCAATTATAAAGTCTGAACGGATTATTTTTGTCAGATGTTGTGGATTGTTTAATGAAATGAATGAATATTAAAATTGCAGAAGCAGTGCGGCTTCGCAGTTATCTCCGGCGATATCTACTTCAGTACCAAGGCCGACACCTCCGTCGGTGCCTCCTCTAGGTTTGCACAGTTTCCCTCCACCAATGTTTGCAGCGCCTTTACCACCTGCTGTGTCAAGTGCGAGTCCACACACATCTTTGTCATCACTACCCCCACCGACCTCGAATCCCAACCCCTTCTCAGCAGAATCACTTTTCCAGACAAGTGAGTAGATCTTATAAAAATTGCTGTACTGTCAAAAAAAAATGGATTTACTAATTCAAACTAGGGGTGACACATGTTTCAGGGCAAACCGATATGCTGAGACGAGAGTTGGACACGCGATTTTTAGCGTCGCAAGACCGAAACGTTGGCAATTTAGCGCCGCCACCGCCACCGCCTTATCTTCGAACGGAGATGCACCATCATCAGCACCAACACACACACGTCCATCAGCACACAACGCCAATGCTGCCGCCACCGCCTGGCTCGTCACTCTTCCCTCCTCCAATGGTACACAATTCTATCATCACTTAGTTTTCGCTTACTTTTTCATTATTACGAGGATCAATTAAGTCTTACGTGATATCAGAACTGACACTTTCAATATTGAACTGACATTGAAACCTACTACTTTTTTCTTAGCAGTTCAAAGACATCCCAAAATTAGGTGGAGTGGATTCTCCATTTTTTCGTGGGAATCTCAATTTACCCAGTTATTCGGGTTTCAATGCAGGACTCATGCATCCGGGCATTGGACCGCCTTCGACTCCATTTGTTCCTCCTAATCATCTGACACCTTTTGCACCAAAGGTAAAATTACTTTCCCTTTGATTAGACGAGAGTAAATACTTGTTTGAGAGAGACCCGGTTCACGTTTCTTAATTCCTCAACAGAAAACTGGTAAATGGAATGCCATGCACGTACGAATAGCATGGGAAATCTATCACCATCAACAAAAGCAGCAGGCGGAAGCGAAAGCCAGTAACGTTGTGAACACGAAAACTGAACTGTTAAGACCACCGGGACACCTTTTTCCTGGAGGACCTACGGCAGGACTCGGAATCACTCCACCGATGGCTCCTCCGTTCTCAACGAATTTGCCGCCCCCGCATTCTGCACCACCTCCGCCACATCCTGCTGTTAGTTTCCTAACGTCTCCAGCATCACATTTATGTAAGTTTTGATTATTCCATTGCATCAATTGAAAAAATTACTTATTAGAATCACATTTATAATTTCATTTATTGTTTTCAGCTGGAACAGCGATGTCGCCGTTTGGTAGGTACCCAGCAACGTTCGGTGGACCGAATCCAAATTTCCCAAGTCTTTCAGGTTTTCCTTCTGCAAGGGAGTTACCACCAATGTCTGTGCACGATCCTTGGAGAGGGTGAGAAAACTCATATTGCATCATTTATATTGAATAACAGTTTGTGAACTTTTATAATATCGTTGCATTGAATTTTGTAGGTTGCAAAGAGCGTCCTCGACTTTTCCTCCAACATCAGTGGCTTGGGGTTTGAAAACCGAGCCAACCGTGATAGACCGACGTGCCGAACTTGAGGAACGAGAGCGTGAAAGGGAGAGACTCAGACGCGAAAGAGAGCGCGAGAGGGAACGCGAAAGGGAACGAGAACGAGAACGCGAGCGTGAACGGGAACGGGAACGAGAACGCGAGAGAGAACGGGAACGTGAGCGAGAACGGGAACTGGAACGTGAACGTGAACGAGAACGTGAACGTGAGGAGCAGCGGGAACGAGAGAGACGAGAGCGCGAGAAAGAAGAAAAACGAAAACAACAGGAGGCCGCGGAACGTGAACGGGAGAGGCGAGAAAAAGAACGTCGCGAGATGGAGAGGAGGGAAATGGAACGCGAGAGGATGATGCACCAGCAGCGACACATGTCGGTCCCGCACGAACGAAGTCCAATTAGAAATGGCTCTTCTGTTGCAATGGACACGTCCGAGATCAGGGTCAAGGAAGAGCCGAGGTCTAAGGACGACGACGTTGTGATGCTTGTCCGACCGCCACAGCCCCCGGCGCCGTCTTCTGGTAACCCACCCGTTCCCACGCCTGCGACACACAACACCATGTCAGACCCGAGGTACTTAAATTTCATTTGTGAAGCAATTGTAAAAGATGGTTTTTCAGTTGACTATCAAACTCCAAAGGGCAGTTGTTCAATTCTACAATTCATCCAAAGTTTCAATTACAGGTACCATCACGCACACAGTCACCCGTACCTGTCGAGGCACCCTCACGGTATGTCGACAGGACCGCCGCATTCAATGTCCAGGAGCATGATACCAGGATTACCCGGACCACCTCACCCCCTACAGCATTTCCCGCCACCGCCCCCGACTTCGACGGCCGGTGCTCCTCCCTGGCCAGGAGACCCCTTCCGCGATCCCTACAGGTACGACCCTCTTCAACAATTACGCTACAATCCACTGATGGCAGCGGCGGCGTACCGAGTCGAGGAGGAGGAGAGAGCCAAACAGCTTTACGCTGGGTACCCGCCGCCGCCAGTCAACTCGTTGCGCTCAAAGGATCCAAGCCCTGGACCACTGAATAATTTGCATATGCACCACCGGTCCGCACCGGGTCCCGGGAACGTTTCGTCGAAAGGTATGGGACCGGTCCCCGGACGACTGCACGACGCCACACAACTCATGCACCCTGCTGAGATTCACAAAAAAGAGGACTCGTCGCAGTCTCGATGATAAGAAACGAATTGATTGTCATGACGCTGACATTCATGTTTCCTGTACATATTATACATAATATAAATCCAATAATATTATTATGATTATTATTCATCGATTGGTTAATTAAATAAGTGAGAATGGGCGGTGTGATTGCAAATGAGTAAACCGATCGGTTGCCAAAAACGGACCAACACACCTGGCGCGCCACAGTTTCGTTCATTTTTTTGTTCGTTCTTGGGTCTAACAATCGTTTTTACAAAACGTCTAGGAAGACCAATGAAACGAGATTTATTGAGTAGATCTCTTCGGGAGTTGTGGAATTGTGGGATTTCTTTGATAGATTTTGGAAAACAATTTGATTCGACAATTCGGAAACTGTAAACGCACGAAAGTATTAATAAGAATTTCGTAACCAAAAAGAAGACAACAAAAAGAACGTGAAAAATTCTATATTAATTATAAAAATTTTAATGTTAAGTGCACAAAAGTTAGCTTTACAAAGGGAAAAAATAATTGTAATTCTCTTTTTCCTAGAGATTTGTAAAAAGTTTGTTTCTTAGGATCGCGATCTCCAAACGTAGTTAGTTGAATTTCAATTTTATTCCTCTTGGTAGCCACTGTGTTTTTTATTTCGATATCTGCATTTTTGTGTACATTTATTTCCTTTTATTTGATAAAGTGAAATTTGCGCAGACAGATGAAGTTTGTGACCATTTTTTATTGAAAATTTTTTTAGGAGATTTTTTTATTGATGAAATTTTGCTTGTTTCGTACAAGCAATCGTGATTGAAAAAAAATTATTGTATAAAATATAGCTGCAGTGATATTGCATTTTCATCGTTTAAAGTAATTTATTGCATTAGGACAATATTTATATCATCTAATTATTTTCGGTTCATAATTATTTAATCGAGCGTTAAAGTATCAGATCTTCCATGAATTTTTGTTCAATTCAAAATGAATCTTCTCAGTTTCGTACATCGGAAAACATTGAAAGTATTTAGGAACTTTCCTAATTCTTTGTTGAAGGACAACGGTACTGCTTGTGTATGATTTTGTATCAGCATTGTTGAAATACGACGTTTGTACAGTTGTTCACAGCATTTTTTTAAGCGCAAATTTTTGTAACTGTTAAACGCAACGACTGACGAAAGATGAATTTTTATAGCAAACAGTTGTTTGTGCTCAATCACGCATGAACCAAAAAAAAAGTTATAGTCGTTTTACAAAAGTTTTAATATTATCAATTTTTATATCTACGAAAAGTTAACTTTCACGCCGATCAGACTCTTTTCTTCTCTATAATTGTTGTTATCGTTTGGCTTACAAAAGCAAGTTGTTTAAATTGCACTGTTAAAATGTCTCTTTCAATTAACTGACAATTTTTTATGTTCACTTTATATACAGTAACTGATATTTGATTAAACCTCAAGTATTTTATTGTGCAAATCAAAAGAGATCAGCAACTGACAATGCTAATTGTACATGATTAACTTTGGTGCGATCGTTTTCAGATAAATTTCGACATTGTCCCAGACGTATTAATATTATCGCAGACAGTCAAGCCTAAGGCAAAAAAAAAAAATATAACAATAAATATAAGGTGGTATGGTCAATTGCATTTGCTTAGAGTTTAGCTCTTTCATTTTCAACTCATCATTTCAAACTCCTTTATCAAGTGTTAAATACATATTTTTATATGCTAAATGATTCGTACAAATTTCAGACCACCTTCTTACAACTAAGGAAATGAACTTGAGAAGGCCACAAAGAAAAATGTGTTCGTGAAAATAAAAATACAAATATGTTGGTCTGCGTTAATAATAATACTCATTCTGGCGACAAGAACAATAAGAAATAAAGGAATCAGTAGTGGTAGCTGTAGACAGACAACAGCAGAAGTAGAAGTAAAATGCTGATAGTGATAAGGACAATTTATAATATTAACGATACAGTTACAGTAATCATTATCATCGGACATTATTATTGTAATCGTGATCATCATTATCATCAATGCAAAGAGTCGTCGTTATCATCGTCATCCAAAGGGAACACTATTGAACGTAGCTGAGCCGAGAGCTATGATATTTTACTAAGAGAAGATCGTTATTTAAATTAAAATTAATTGTACATAGTCGTATATATAAATAAATAAATATATTATACATATGAATATGATATTTATAGATATTACGGTGGAAATGAACAAATGAATTGCAGGAGAGTATTAAATTTGCGAGGACGAAGATAACGACGAGGAGAGGAGAGTATGCGAGAGTGATTCATAGCAAAAATGAACGAACGAAACAAAAAGAGTGATGCAAATTGTGAATTAATTTTGTTGTTTAGGAGTTAAACGAATAAAAAAAACGACTCTTGCTTGTTCGGGGCAAACAAAATAATGACTGTCTATAGCGATGTAAACTTTCTAATCACGCGAAATAAATAAGCGTACAATTAAAAATATCGTGTGTAATGTTATTATTAACGTAAAAGAAATGAGCGCGGACGGACATCAGAGACTTTTCGTGGGCGTGTGAAACCTTTTCTCCCGCAATTTTCTTAATGACGAATAATTGTTAATTGTGTCTTATTTTATTTATGTTGATACAAAATTGCAAAGACGGAAAGTGAACATTTTAATTATATAATATTTGTTTCATTTCGCAGCTGGTTTTATTTTTGTATCTCAAAATTATTTTTTTTAATTTTTTTTCAAAATTTGTTGAAACTTTTTTGTTGCTAAAATTTATGAATGGATTATTGAAAATGAATGACATTACTGACAAAATCGAGTCCTCAACATCTCTTTTGTGAAAGAAATACGTTCTGTACAGCGGAAATAGAATGAATATGTGTGCAGGGTCTGTGGTATTTGAATAAGAGTTGTACACCTTTATTATTAACATTATTCTAAATATTTAAATTGTATAATTAATGCTTATCCTCGAAGAATGTAGATATTTTTCTCAATGAATACGAAAAATATTGCAATTATGATGCAATGGTTTTGTTTTTTGCATTGATCCATCGACTTCAAGATTATTTTATTTGTACTTTTTTTCCAAAGAATTTCATTACGATTTTTTGTCAGTAAATTTGACCCAGGTGAAACAAGTATGACGCCATTTAACGCTATATTGCTTTTTTTTATTCAGTGGTATAAATAGTACAAAACATTGGAGTTAAGTGCAAAAGTTTTCATAAAAGTCGTCATTAAATAATTATTTAATCGGAACATTTTTCAAACTATCTGCTGTGATTTTTTCTCCACTTGGCGCAAGTAAAAGATTTCCACTCCAACTTGCATTTCCTTCCCCATTGACAACGAGGTCCACCTGAAATGATTTGCAACAATTAATTTTACCATTTGAATCAGTTGATTATTAACAGAAATTAGGACAAAAATATGATTGATAAGCACCTGTAATTTTTCCCACACTTTTTTCTTGGGATTCAAAACAGCGTCTGGTTCTCCATCTTCGTATCCATCAATAACAATTCTATCACCAGGTTTTGAACCAGCTGGAGGTCTCAAGGGTTCTACTGCTCTGGCTGGTTCTTCACTATAAAGACAAAAGTTGATCACGATATAATTATCAATCCAAAATTAGATTTTGATTTCTTATTTTTAAAACTTACGCTGAAGCACAAAGAAGCATTCCATGGGACGAAACACCTCTGAGATTTGCAGGTTTCAAATTTGCCAAAACAACAACCAGTCTTTCGCGCATCTCTTCAATTGGTACGAAATTAACCAGTCCACTCACAATCGTTCTGGGACCAGTTAAATCACCACAATCAACCTTCTCTACGTACAAACTGTCTGCATCCTGGTGCTTCGAGATGTCAACAATTTTGCCTACTCGGATGTCCAATCTAGATGGCACAATGGCTTCAACAGCAGCTGTTTTGGATTTAACAATTTTTGTTCGTGAAAATATAGTTTGACATAGGAATGTTCGATTCGAAAATCGTTTTAAAATTATACTGTTCACATTCAACACCATATTGATGTTTGAATGTTCGACATGAGTTTTTTAAATGAGGTTAACTCTGGATCACACGTTCCCCATCTAGTGTACTTTGTGATAATTTTAATGTCAATTTAAATGGAATAGAATTCTGAATTATCGACGAATTTAAAAATTATAGAAGTACCTTGTTTCTGAGGAGGTGGATAGGCTTTTGTCACCAGAGACTGGAGTTTTGGATTGGTTTTTGAAAAATGTTGACGAATAGGATCAATGAATCTATTAATGTAAGTTTCAGAAGCTTCTTTCAGATCAGCTGGATGGATTTTTTGATCCTTAAAAGCCTCCTGGAGTTCCTTGTAGGATGCATAATCGACATCGCCACCTAAAAGGAATAAAAATTTAGTCCAAACAAAAAATTATACTTATAAGAATATTTTTATAAAACTTTTAATATTAATAAATATAAGAATATTTTTTATAAAACTTTTTCAATAATTACCATTCGCTTCGCTTCTTGTGAAGTGGAAAGTTTCTCCTTCTTTTAAAAGAGGGAAGATAACTTCGCCACAAATATTCAGGAGAACATTGTTATCAATATTTCCTGGCTCGCAGAATACTTTTTTCAGTTTCTTCTTGAGGTTTCCTGCGTTCTCGAGAACTTCAATTTTGGAATCCTCATCTGAGGTGGACATTTTACCTCCTGTCAATCCTGGAACTGAATTGACAAATTAATGTAGTTGTCATCTAAAATTTTGTTCATTTATTTGATAATATACATACTCATGACATTCATGAGATGAGCTCGTTTTTCGTATCCGAGGATTGGCAAGTACTTTTCAGCAAAGGTAAATATTCCACGTTGTTCGTATCCGCCAAATTCAGCATCTACCTTCAAGTATTGCTCGTCAATGGCTTCGAGAAGAGGGTACAACAGCCCAGACAGTAATGGGTACTCGACTTGTTTAACTACATCAGCGCCTGCTATTTTGGCATCGTGTTCTGTCACCATCGAACATAATCGGTAAACATCCAAGATGTATTCCCTAAAAAAAACATACATTTTTTAATAATAACAGTAAAAACCAACAGAATTATTCTTTGAATAAAAAGCATTTCAAAAATATTCAACAAGTCTTACTTTGTAAATTGGAAATCAGTTCCTTTAACAAATTTCAATTTCTCCATAGGTACATCGAGGGACGTAAGCATCGACCTTATAACTTCTTCGTAAAATTCAACTCGTAAATTCAGAAGTTCCCAAGGTGTTTTTTTGTTATCAAGGTGAGAATGTAAATCAGCTAAGAGGATCGTTACTTCTACTCCAGCTTTCAGAAAATCCGCGATCTTAGTGATCGGTTTGAAATATGCAATATGGGGTCTGCCTGTTGGAGCTGTGCCCCAGAATAATTTCAAGTCTCGTTGTTTAATAACTGCTTTCAGCTTTTCTTCTCCCCAAACTTCTTGCAAGTTTCGAGTGATCAGTTTGTATTTGGCTTCCCAATCAGAATCTTTGATCGACAGATTTTCCATGCTTGTGGTGTCTACTTTAGGCTGTGAGACATCTGAAAATAAATAAGAGTTTTCATTGTTAACTGATTATTTTCGTTTGAAAAAGATTTTAAACATTTTAAAAAGAAACAAACCTTCTTTGATTACTTTGGGATAAGCTTTCGCAACGAGTTCCTTTAATTTGGCATCTTCAGCAAATTCTTTGCGAATAGGCTCCAATAGTCTATTGATATAAACCGTGGCTGCTGCTTTCAAATCATCTGGATTAACTTTTTGGGCCTTGAAAGCTTCTTGAAGCTCTTCGAAAGTTACAAAACTAACATTTCCTCCTAAAATCATAAGTCAAGTTAATAATTCCTATATCTCACTAACGTGACTGTAAAATTATTTATAAAATGTGTACCATTTGCTTCACTCTTTGATACAAGGAAAGACTCTCCATCTTTTAAAAGAGGGATAATAACTTCACCACAGAAAGTAAGCAGCCCGTTATTTTCAACGACTCCTGGCTCGCACAATACTTTGCTAAACTTTTTCTGTACGCTTTCAGCATCATCCAACAAATCGATTTTGGAGTCTTCTTCAGAGGAGGACATTTTTGCACCCTGCAAACCTGGAACTGTTTCAAGAAACCAAGAATTACTATCAATACTAATAAAATAATTTCCATTTTGTACAAAAAATTGTATCTGAAATTACTCATTGGGTTCATAAGATGGATTCGCTTTTCATAGCCCAAAGTTGGTAAATATTTTTCGGCAAATGTAAATATTTTCCTTTGGTCGACTCCGCCGAATTGTGCGTCGCATTGCAGGTACTGCTCATCCAATGCTTGGAGACATGGATACAACAAGCCAGAAACCAAGGGATGGTCCACTTGTTTCACGACTTCGGCACCAGCTTTTTTAGCGTCGCGTTCAGTTACCATCGAAGCTAATCGAAGAACATCTACTGTATATTCTCTGAAAATAAATCATTTATATAAATTCAAATTGCAAAAGTTGTCTTATAGATTTTACATAGATATTCAGAATTCTAATATATTTAGAAATTCTAGTGATATTTTAATGATATAGAAAAGAATTGAGATTCTTCTTTATATAAAAATTCAAATTGCAAAAGTTGTCTTATAGATTTTTTATATATAGAATTCCAATATCTTTAGAAATGCTAATGATATAGAAAAGAATTGAAATTCTTCTTCATATAAATTCAAATTGCAAAAGTTGTCCTATAGATTTTATATAGATGTATAGAATTCTAATAGATTTATAAATACTAATGTGATATAAAAAAGAATTGAAATTGTTCGTTATATAAATTCAAATTGCAAAAGTTGTCTCCTATAGATTTTACATAGATTACATAGACATATAGAATTCTACTAGATTCAGAAATGTTAATGATTTAATAAAGAACTGTAATTCTTCCAACATACTTTGACAGTTCAAAGTCAGTTCCTTTGACAAATTTCAATTTTTCTAAAGGCACATCGATGGATTTGAGCATCGCTTTGATGACTGCTTCATAGTACTCGGTTCTCAATTGGAGGAGCTCCCAGGGAGCTTTCATGTTATCGAGATAAGCATGGAGGTCGGCGAAAAGAATCGTCACCTCAACTCCTGCTTTGAGGAACTCAGCAATCTTAGATATTGGTTTGAAGTAGGCGATGTGCGGCTTCCCAGTCGAAGCTGTTCCCCAGTAGAGCTTCAGGTCTCGTTGTTTAAGAATGCTCTTGAGTTTTTCATCCCCAAGAACTTCGTGCAAGTTCTTGGTTATGAGTTTGTACTTTTCTTCCCAGGTCAACTCTGGCATCTGAAAGAAAAATTTAGATTCAATTTGAAAAAGATTGTTACTGTTATTGAAATAATCGAATGAGTCAGGAAATTAAACGAAAATTCAATCAATTTAATAACTGATGTCATAATAGATCATGTTGAACATAAATTTTAAACTTTTTAAAATTAACTGATTAGATTAGATTCGTGTGAAGTTGTTGCAAAGTTGTTTGACTTATTGACTTAATTATTGCAAATATTGTTGTAAAATCACGCAATCTGTATTTGTTGGAAACAATTGTTGATAATAAGAAATCTGAGAGGTTGTGTCGTCAGAAAATGTGACTCTTACAGATCATTTTCTGAAAGATAATAAGTCAAGATTTGCACAATTTGAACGCTCAACTTACGATTTTAGTTCTGGTTTACGAGTTTTTAATTATGATGTGATGGAACAATTTCTATCACACAAATTGAAGTTTTCACGTGTTTCCAGATGTCCATATGAAGAGTTGCGATCGGAATTCAACACTGACGTTGCGGATTGAGCGACATCTATGAAGTGACAAAAAACCTAAGCGGTTTTTTTGATTAGCAAGGTGATTACAATTTTGCATACATAGCATATTATTTATATATTAATTTCCATTTAATATTAAAAACATTAACAGTTTTATCTTACAATTTCAATAAACAAATTCATCTTTCATATCTGATTTGATTGAAAATTCTGAACAAGTTAAAAACAAAATTATACTCTTTTTTTTATTTTAATTAGATTTGAATATTTAAATAAAAAATTTGACAATTTATTAGAAAATTGTTATCGGTCAAGTAGATTTATTACCGGTAGATTTTCCTCACAGATGTCGCTACTATACCTTCCCTTTGAAATTCAAGTTTCAATTGTAAATTTGAAACAAAATGAGCAAA
Source organism: Trissolcus basalis (assembly GCA_025266255.1). Taxonomy (NCBI): domain Eukaryota; kingdom Metazoa; phylum Arthropoda; class Insecta; order Hymenoptera; family Scelionidae; genus Trissolcus; species Trissolcus basalis. Next base: position 69,725 of record JAAMPD010000199.1, read on the forward strand.
AATTAAAGATGATTTATGTTTTATGTGAGTATAATAAAATTGATTCGTTGGGAACTTGAGAATGCTGTGATTATGTTTACAGCGATGATGAATTGGCGTTTAGATTCACGTTTAAATTGTACGTTTGGTGGTCGTAACCGCAGAGTTGTCGAAAAAATTGTGACCCTGTGCGAATCTTCCGTGTCAGTCGATCCAGCGTAATTCCGATCAAATACAAGTTTAATTCTTTGACTTTCACCGACCTTAGTGAAAGTAAATAGTACATTGTGCTGCTAGCCTGGAAAATGCGACTTTACACGCGAGTAGGAGTTGGTGGCCCGAGCGAAGCGAGGGCTGCCAACCTACGAGCGAAAGTCGCATATTCCAGACGAGGAGCACATATTATTTTTCCTGCTACTAACTCGAAAGTAATCATTTGGGACTTGAAAGCTGGAACTTTCGAGTTAGTAGCAGGTAAAATCTACTATCGTGTAATGAGCTACTTTCGAGGCTGATTTGGGACTCGAAAGCTGCCACTTTCGAGTTAGTAGCAGGAAAAATAAATTTTATCTTTCCGAGTAATCAATACGGAATGGAGATTTAAACAAAACCTTGTAACATGTTAATCACAAAATGTATCAAACATAAACTAATTGTTATGATAGATTGCATAGATAATTTTTTGTCGTTGTACTTACAAAGTGGAATCGTATATTAATTAAAATGTTTTAACTTTAATTAGATTGTTCATGATTGAACATCCCTTTCCTGATGAATCTATAATGTTTAATTGTCATGTATTTGTGGTCGAACTGAAATGAGTTATATAAAAAAGACTAAGGCATGGCAAGAAGCTTTATAAGAAGTTTTAACATCAATCATTTCTAATTCAATTTCTACAGTTATTGCAAATTATTTTCAAGTATACACCAAACTGATTAAATATCAATATCTATTTGCAACACTCATCACTAAATTGTATTATCGTGTCCTAGTTCAAATGATGGCTATATTTAAAATGCAGTTCTCGTAATAAAAAAGTAAACAAAAGAGGATATTACAATTTTCAACTAATATTCAGGTCATTTTTGTTGTATTCATTTCGTATAGTTTGCACATATCTTTATATTTGGCTCGTTACTTGATTGGTGGTTGAAATTGAAAATACCGAATAGCGAATGTTTTTGTTGTTTTTTTTTATATACAAACAGTTGATGGAAGTGGTCAGTTTTTATTGAAATATTACAGCAGAGATTTATTCAAGCTCGTATTTACGTTGGGAATAAAAATCAGACGACACGATTTCAATTCATCGAATAATTAATAAACCAATTATTCAAATTAAAAAGTTAAGAAAATCTTGCAACGGGCAATTTTTTATTCGATGATTTGAATACATATTTCTCGTGCAATTGCACCGGGAAATTCCTTTTCATCTTCAACGCGCAGTTAGCTTTAAATCTACGAATTCCGAGGATACATCAAATAAAAGTGAATTGTGCTTGAACGTGATTTATGGGATGTATTTTTCTGTTAAGAGCATGACTTCGAGGACAACTTGCGCCGGGAATGCACAATAATTGAGGTCTTTGCTCAAATATAGTATTGTATGTACATTCGCAAACCACAAAAGTAAAGTACCGCATCAATTTTCGCGATTTCACAATTTGGCCAAATAACGTGGATTTGTATACAAATAGAAGAAAATTTCTTTTAATATCAAAAAAAAGTACCTCAACGACAATGAATTTAATTCAACAAAATTGTTTGCAATTTTTGTCAAGTAAAAGCATTGGTTTATTTTATAAAATGAAATATAACAAATAAACAAACGTGAATTTGTGCCAATTTAAAATTCCTTTATTTTGATTTCTTTAAAGAACAAGAAGAACGTTTCGAACTAAATGGGAAATAAAACGTCAATGCGGTGTAATTTCAAGTAGTCGCCGATAAAACAATTAGTCTGGAGGTTGGAGTGGTTAACAAAAGTGAAAGAAAAAGGGAAGAATCGTGACTGGGGAAAAAAAAGTAACGCCTCGCGCCTTTATACTCTCCGGCTTGTTTCGCTTTTACAACCATCGACGTCAACTAATTAGTAATCAGCGTGGCCATTTGACAAGACCACCACGTTTTCCTTCTGCCTGCCATATCTTATCGCTTTTCCAGCCTTTGCCAATATTTCCACAAAATTACTTTTGTTACGTAAATGCCACGTCTGCTCTATCATGATTTTCCGCGATCAAATTATAATTGCACTTTGTATAAAATTATTTCGTACGCTAAAATCAAGCAACAAATTTACAATTTTTCTTTTTCAAATATTTTCCTTCGAAAAATTTTTCTTATAAAACAAATCATATTATTACCTACACAAGACAATGAAAATATTTATTAAGTACATATGTTATAAGTATATATATTAATATATGGGTCTGTGATATGGTATTCCAGAAATCATATATGGACCGTACGAATAGTTGTACATAAAAATAAGTGATCCTTTTTATTATGATCCATTTTTTTGCGGCTTTTGAAAATGATTGAAAAATTGCCTTGCCTGACAGGTGTTTACAGATGAGATCTAGGAGACATGTTGTGACAGGCTATGGTATAAACTTTTTTTAACGCGTGTATGGCTGTATTAAATGTCGCATTATCACGAGTATCTGGAGTAAAACAAAGATCACAAAACAGCATCTTTCGAGATACGATCCTAGCGCCAAGGTCGCCAGGTACTCTCGTTGTTCCATTTTGCATCGACGTTAAGAATAAAAAGTCGACGAAATGTCCCGACGTGACATTCTTTTTTCCCCTCTTTTTCAGTTACCTTATACGCGAAATCTTGTATTTCCACTTTGTAATTTACACTTAATTAACTCAACGGTTTTTTTTTCGTCACCATAAAAATCAATGCGGTGAAAATGAAAAACAAAAAAAATAAAATAAAAAACGGGTTGAATGACAAAAAAGACTGTCGAAAAAAATTATTACATTAATAAATATGATAATAATACATTGGCAATCAGATTCAAAATAATAGACTTGGAAAGTGTTTTGAGAGTTGATTACAGTATTTTTCTTCAACCAGCATGCACTCGAGAGAGAAAGAAACGACCTGCACTTAAAGCCTCCGTAGCAAATTAGAAGCTAGAACGACTTAATACGAGAAAAGCGTATGGGCACAGGTGATGCTCAGGTTGTTCAACGAGAGCGTGTATACAAATTCATACTTACGGCTCACAAAGTGTTAGCGATTTGAAGGAATGCAAGTGTTAAGGCAGGCATAATGATTGCAGGGTGAAACGGGACTTGAGTCGAGTACGGCACGAGCTGGCATTTCTTCTTCCTCCTCGTACCATAACACGCTTAACGAGAAACGGTAAACAAGCGGTGCGCGAAAATCCGGCCTATTATATTGATTGGAAAAACATACGGGATTAGTGTCAGCGGTTCTCTCAATTCTGTCCTCGCTAGTTCACATTTAAAGCTAACAAAGCTGATTCCAATAAGCTCCTCTCGCGCAATCAACCCGCTTTCACGTCTTCCTACCCTCCAATCTCCAATCTGTCATTTGAAAGACAAAAATTTTTGATTGAACATTTTTTTTATTTTGCAAAATTTCGTTCAGAACTTGAAAATTTTAACTTCTTTTCTTTTACTACTTCAATTTGGAAAGATGCACGACCGTTCTCGTTCGGTTTGTCTTTGAGCCAACATCCGTCCATTGCAAGGCATTAAAATTGCATGCGTATCGATAAAAGTTGACTCGCCTCTAGACTAGGAGCAATTTTATCTAATTCATTCGCACGGGTTCACGCTGTACACCGTCGCGCTGTGGCAACGTTGTACTTTCGATCCGCCAAGTTCCACGCGACGTCGCGTGGTTTTAGTACGACTAGCCAATTAAGAAAAAAAAAAGGATGAAAAAATTGTCTGTCTTTGAGGGAATTATTCACCCTGGATTTGCATTTCAATGGATGAAAATGTCTGATTCAACCTGGTGGAGTTGAAATTGGAATGGGGTACCGGTCAAGTTTAAGATGGCGCTACAAAACGTGATCCTATCCCGGTAAAATAAGTCCAGGTCTGATCAGACCTGGAAATAGTCCTGATTAGGTGTAAATATGTAAAATTTTATATAATTTTATCTCATTCATCAGATATTTTCATTTATCATTTATCTTCTGGACAGATTCAGTTGGACTAAATCATGTATAACCAGACATGGAAATTTTCCTGAATTCAATCAGATCTACTCATTTTCCAGATGTGATCAGACCTAAAAATAGACCTAATTTGACAAAATTTTGTCTGATCATATAAAATCAGACAAGAATCAGATAAAATTATATAAAATTTTACATATTTCGACCTAATCAGAACTATTTACAGGTTTGATCAGACCTGGACTTTTTTACCGGTAAGAAACTTTTATTTGTCAATTTTAGTATTATAAGTTAATAGT